>JAXIVJ010002326.1:5000-107500 GCA_036785665.1 Chirona hameri
AAAACACAGAGTTCCCTACAGACCCTCCCTACCCTAAAAAATTTCGTTGTTGTATCTCTTATGGGGGGCGAGATCTTAGGGCAGGATCCACTCCCCCCCAGTCCGTGTAATTTTCAGAGGCCCTCCAGGGCGCGTGTTAAATAGGCCTAACTTTTAAATAGGTTAAAAAAAAGGCCTAAAAAATCACACCCAATGGCCGCATAAAAAGAAAAAAAGTGATGCAGATGCATACTTGTAACCCAATCAGAGTTGAGTCAAGCATCGACTCATGAGTCGGACATTTGTAGATGAGTCATGAGTCTAGTCGATTCAATAAAAAATAGCACTTGAGTCAAGAGTGGAGTCCATTCAATACAAACACAGCACTTGAGTCAAGAGTCGAGTCGATTCAATTTGTTTGAAACAGCACTTGAGTCCAGAGTCCAGTCAGGTCATTGGCTGTTGAGTTAGACTTGAGTTGACTCAAACAAATTCGAGGTTTATACTATATGAAATGCGGTTCTGCTGACGACCCGACCCCCCCCCCCGTCAACATAATTAAACTTTTGATCAGTGATGATGAGTCAAATTGAGTCGACTCTAATATATTTTTGAGTCGAGTTGATACATTTTTTACGGCACTTCAGTCAAGAGTCGAGTCGAGTCTTTTTTAAAACAGCACTTGAGTCAATAATTGATTCGATTCATTGCTTTTTAAACGGCACTTCTCAGATTGGAACTTCTCAGCCTCTCAGCACTTCATAGCACTCCACTCCGTTTGGGGGAGGCCAAAGACTCAGGCACTGGCGGATCTAGGGTTAGAGTTTGGAGGGGTGCAATAGCAAATTTAGCTACATTTCATCAGGAGGAAAGTTGTTGACCGGGAGAGGGGGGGAGAAGTTCTCAGCGCAAACGAAAGAGCCATGCATATGGGGTTACTCGACTCGACGAGACAAACACAGTGGTGTCATTTGCACGTCTCTATCTGTATTATATCCAGAGTTATTGACACAAAAGTGCTGGTGACCTGAGATGACCTCAGCCAACCTTGCAGAGGTCGCTGAACAACAATGGCACCTGCGTCATCAATAATAAGCTAACATAACACGATTCTGACAGAATTGGCCTGATCCAATGCATATTCTCTGAAAAGGAAGCATTTGTATATTTTCCCGTTGACTTATAATGGGGAGATCACGAAATTGACCTGACATTAGGTCACCGATGCAAAACAAATCCGAGATTAACGAATTGTAGGACTTCTGACCTTATGAAATCCTGTAAGTTCCATATTTCTTGGACAAACGCTGGCTTCGGCACGACCACAAACATTTTTGGAGGTAAGGTCACTTGACGTGACCTGGTGACCGACCTGTCTTGAGGCGATCTGAAGTTAAAACTTTCACACAATTGACCTTTCTCATAAAGAATTTTCACAATCTTACTACTGTAGTAGAATTGTAGTTTCAAGTTTACTACTTACTACTGTCGCGTGTTTCATAAAGCGTAGTACTTTGTATTGTTGTAGGTTAGTAAAAATGGCATGATAGTGATCTGCTGCGTGAAAGACAAAACAAGGACTTTATAAATTGCTGTGATATATTGGTAAAAATGAAACTAAATACGAAAAAGCATTCTAATATTTTTAAAATGAAATATATCATTGTATGAAAACGAAAACAACAAACCTAAAGAACAAACGAAACAATTTAAAATAGCCAAACTTAAAAGGTAGTAGTCAAGAACATTACAAAAGGATATGACCTTGGATTGCTGCACAAATTAAATAAACAGTGCGATGCACCGCGAATTGAGTTTGCTTTGGTTTCTTGTCGCTTTTTACTTCATTCACTTTCCGTTATATTAAATTGCGAAGTACTACTATCTACTATGAAACCTAATACGCTGAAGCGGACAAAGAAGACAGCGCTGTTTAAAGAAATCCGAGAGAGGAAGGAGGTGAGCATATTCTAAGATTCATCTTACACATGATTGTGAATTATTTTCCTAATAGGTATTCGTCCGTAGTTTGGTTGTGAAATGTGATAATTTATTTGACATGTAAGTAAAACAATTGATTTGGAATAATTGCCTACTGAGGATAACTAAAATTTTGAAAGACTTTGCGTACCTATAGAGAATGCATATCAAAGTACCCTGATTTTACTATTTTTTCTTCAGATACTGAGACAGTTTCGTTAATCGGCGACCCCCCCCCCCCTGGCACATGGTCAGGCTTTTTATCAGGGGGGGGGGCACGTCGTTGGTAGAAACAATTTTCGCTCCTCAGACATATGTCGTTGACTGAGGGGAAGGGGGGGGGGGTCGCGTCGTCAGAGAATATAATTTTATCAGAGAATCGTCAGAGAATCTAATTTTAGTGGTAGGTATAGGGCGAGATAAAGACTGGCTGGTCCATAAGTTTTTACTACGAAAAGGAGCATGTGTTTATTTGGTAGTAGAGTTGTAAATATTTTTTTACAATTCTACTACCGTCGGAAAATCAGCTGACCATTATGAAACAGAACGCGTCAATTTGCTTACTAACTAGTAGTAACATAGTAGAGTTGTAAAGTTGTAAAGTCTCGAGTGTAGTAAGTAGTAGTTTTTGCTTTATGAAACACAATTTTAAAACTTTACTACACAATCTTACAACTATACTACAAAATTGTACTATCAAACCTTTATGAGAAAGGCCAAATGTGGGTAATTGATGCACACATAGCCGTGCCCATTTTCCAATGGGGGCCAAATGCTAAATGCTGGCTGGGGCCCCGAGGTCTCCCGCTCTAGCCAGCCTGAGAGACCCTCTAATGGTCGCCAGAAGGTCTGAGATTTCAACATGGGTCTGTCCGACGTTTTTGCGACCATTTAGAGGCCCAGCAAAATATAGTGGCCTAAATCCGAGGAGACCTGGTGGGGCGTCATTTTGACCCCCCTGTGGTTTTTCGAAAATAGCGAGAAAACAGCCTCGTGTAGCGCCGCGAAATTTGGCACGGCTATGTGTGCATCAATTACCAACATTGTGTGAAAGTTTTAACATCAGGTCGTCTCAAGTCAGGTCAAAAGGTCACTTCAAGTGACCTTACCTCCAAAAAAAAGATTTGTGGTCATGCCAAAGCCACAGTGTTTGTCCCTAGAAATTTGAAACTCGCAGGATTTCATAAGGTCATAAATACCTACAATTCGTTTATCTCTGTTTTTTGTATCGGTGACCTAATGTCAGGTCAATTTCGTGACCTCCCCATTATAAGTGAATTTGGGAAAATATACACATGCTTCCTTTTCAGAGAATATGCATTGGATCAGGCCAATTCTTTCAGAATCATGTTATTTTATCAGCTCATTATTGATGACCCAGGTGCAATTGTTGCTCAGTGACCTCTGCAAGGTCGGCTAAGGTCATCTCAGGTCACCAGCACATTTTTGCCAATAAATCTTGATATAATAAAGATAGAGATGTGCAAATTATACCATTGTGCTTGTCTCGTCGAGTCGCGTCACCCATATGCAACATGACTTGCCTGGGTCACCAAATGACCTTGGCCTGAGGTCAAATTTTGAAGTTGACCTAACCAGGTCACCATTAATATGTTGTGTCGAAGCGCCTTTACGATAAAAACATTATGGTGTTCAAATTACTGCTATATGTCTAACCAATACAAAGTTATTATGAAAAAACTTTTAGGAAAAATGTCCTCGTGACCTTTGGTGACCTCTGGTACCTAAACTATTGACCTGAGATTAAATTTGAAAATAACTATGGCGATTGAAATGTTCATGAGCTTTCGATTGTTTTTTTTTCTTCGTTTGTTACTAGCTCTCATAGTTCCCGACTCCCGAGATATTTGGGGGTTTCTAGAGCAAAATCCTTCACTTGGAAAATGTGACCTTTGATGACCTCTGGTGACCTCAATATTGACCTGATCCAAATAATACACAATAACTTCGAATGGCCTTGCAGATAGCTTTCCAAAATTGTTTTCCGCGTCTTCCTAGCCTTTATAGTTTTCGAGTTAGATAGAGGTGAGGATCCCAATGGGATTTTGCACGCTGATCATGCCGGCTAGCAAAAGTCATGTACCGTTGACGTCACTATCATCGACAATCAGATGCCCTGAGACCCTGATTTTGGCCGGAATGGCCTACCTTGTTATACAGCCTTGAGTCAAGGCCGTATAATAGAGGTAGAGTCATTCGGGGATTTTAGCCCCCCAATCGCTTAGCAATAGCGTAACGTCACTGGTGCTCTGGTCCGACTCGGCTGTCGCCAAACGCGGCTCGGTGCGGTGCGAATATTTCGAACGGGATACGGATAGTTGCGCCTAAGGTACGATCCGATTTACAATTACGTTTACCGCGGATAATTATCCCTCCCTTAATTCGTGCTGAGGTGGAGACGGTCATACGCTGCCCCAGTCTGTGTGATGTGCGACTGGCGAGACGGCCATTTACTGCACCGGTCTGACTGAGGGGAGAGACGGCCATACGCTGCCCCGGTCCGGCTGGGGGGGGGGGGGGGGGAGACGGACATACGCTGCCCTGGTCTGGCTGAGGGGCGAGAAGGCCGTACGCTGGCCCGGTCTGGCTGAGGGGTAGAACGGCCTTACGCTGCTCTGATTTGGCTGAAGGGGGGGGGGGGGGAGACGGACATACGCTGCTCTGGTCTGGCTGAGGGGTGAGACGGCCGTACGCTGCTCTGGTATGGCTGAGGGGTGAGACGGCCATACGTCGTACCAGGAATTTTTTTGAGTGCGTTCGATGGTTATTTTTGCCATGATGAATGATCATAAGTAAACAATGATGATCAATAACATGGCAGTAATGTTTATTTTATATTTAAAGTCTAGACAATAAGGAATAAGCTTTCACCGTTATATATAAAATAAACATTACTGCCATGTTATTGAGCATCCTCGTTTACGTACCTGGAAATGTTGCAAAAGGCATTGTTCTGGCTAAAAAAAACATATGCTAAAACACACATTTTTCCCCTCAAAATATACACTTGTAACATAACTTATTTATCTAACGGCGACGAATTCAAATTGCCGCTCTAGTCAACAACAGGCAAAATAACGCAAAACGCTCGACGGGGCTGGCCACGACTGGACTAGAGCACCAGTGACGTCGTCGCTAAGGCTTAGCCGCTCTGCAGCCGATACATGGGGAATCCCGGGATGACACCCCCTGGCCTTGAGAGTTTCTTGTGGTTTTTGGCGTTGTGTGATGTTGGGCCTGCAATTCTTCACACATTATAATTATAGCTAATAGCCCAATAGGTATGTCTAGATTATATTGTTTGTTTTCTTTCATTACACTGTAAACTCATTTCGACAAGGATCCGTTTTTTAACCACTAGCGTTTGTCAAAAATACAAATATCTGGGATGTCAGAAGACGAGTTGCTCGTCACAACTCGTCGAATCAACAAGTCAAACGCTATATTTAATACCAATACCTAGTTTTGCATTAGTAATATTGACAAAGAATAGGGAGCCCATTGTAAAAATGACACGGATCTGCTCCGTATGTGCATTACATGTGTAACATATGTATGTGTAAGCCACACGTTTGTTAGCAGAGTCAGCGACACGTTCGTTAAACTTGTGGTGGAAGCACAATTACGTGGATGTCGCACGTTGTTCATAACAAGCACAAGCATGTGCCGCGTTAAGCTTCATGCGATAATCTCGTTCGCCATTTTGGATGACGCGATTTTCTAAGACGTATAGTTATCTGTCATTAACAATATGCAAATGGTCTCACTGATAAGTTGCTGTTATATTGCTATTTGATTTATCTCGTAAGCTTCTTGTTTTTTTTTTTTTTTAGCGTATTGTTTTTGCTCTGTGTGGTTAACAAGAAAGTATCTCGGTTAGGATCCTTCGCGAATGTTATTCCCGGCATGCGGCTCAGTAGGGCACGCCGGTTTGTTCTTCATGGTGCTGGCGTTGGACGGGCCGTGCGCGTGTTGTCTTGTTTTAAGTTACTTGTTTTTTCTTGGATATATATCTCGCATCAAGATGTGCATTTTGCTGCTTGATTGAGTTGAGATATTAACAGAAATCAAGATGAGGCATAGGTATAGTGGCATTGAGGTATGTGTTCTCTAAGGCCCAGTTCCCGATGCGTTTCAGCAGACTGGGAAGATGGTAAGCGTTCTACTTCTTGTGTTGATAGTGTTATCGAGTGTTTTCATATATGCCAATATGTGCATATATTATGATGTGGAAAGTTGATGAATCGTGAGTCATATTTCCTGTATAGATATGGTCTTGGAGTCAGTCGGGATCGAGGCTCCCGAGTTGTAGGTATGTTAAAAAGGTGCCTTGTATCGTTTGAGGCTGGGGTCATCGTTTCGTTTTGAAGATTATTGAAGCATCTTTTTGTGTTTGTGTTCACGTAAGATGACGTTTGTTTCGCACGTCACAGGACGTTTGCGTCGCGTCGGAGGATACGCAGTACGCATGTCGCATGTTACACACCAGGGATATGACATATGCTGGTTTCAAATATACTTCAAAGAGTTGTGTCATGTTTTAGCACTGGGAGCTGCAAACTGTCTACGAACACCTCCTGCGTAAAACTACGATTACAAGGAAGGCTCCTGTAGCATAATTCGGGTCAGTGCCTGGTAACCTACATACAAGTACAGGTCTGCACCGGGTAAGCACTGCTTTGATTACTAACGTTTGCCTTGCTTCGACTCAACGATGACAAAGATCAGCCTTGTTAGACACATACAGGTACGTGGTTCTATCTGGTAATGGCATAATCACAACATGGTAGACGTTCGTAGACATTACGATGACAAAGTGGTCCTTCGTAGTTCGTTCAACCAACTACGAGTGAATAGGTTGTAAGAAAATACAAACGACTCGTGATATTAACGACTCAAAACGTTGTTTTACAACAAGGCAAAGGGTATGCGGATTTACGCTAAACTTGTATGCTTGTAAAAGTAACAAACGCTTGTTGAAATGAGTTAACAGTGTATAGCTGGACATTTCTGAACTGTCACGATTGTGCAACATAGTTCAGTTTTTCAACAAAATTCATGGAATGATTGTATTTTGTTTGATTAAAATAGCCATCTTAAATATACCTGTGTAATATATTTAATATGGCTATTTGTGCTTTTCGAGTCATCTTTACGATACATATGTATGATCAAGCACATTTGGATGCAGAATGGAGTCCATGAACTTAAATCAGAACCAGTGGAATTGGATTCAGAATAAAGCTTTTTAGGTGCCCCGGAAGCAGAATTGATTCCTCTAGGAAAATATTTATTGGAATCAGATTTAGAATCAGATCCATTTGGCTTGGTATGGAATCGGAATTGATTCCGCTGAAGCGGAATCAAGCACAAGTCTGGACCAGGAACATAGCCAAGGAGGGGGGGGGGCTGAGCGAAACCAAATGTACACTAGATAGAATCACGACTGGTTATTGATTCGACACCGATTGAATCGATTGGAATAGTTCATTCAAAATTCCTTGGCTCAAAAGATAATTGATTCACCACCATATCTTTTCATTCATGAATCGTGATTGAATCAAAACCTGCATCAAATCAAGCCCGATTGAATCACAAGATTTAACGATTCTTAACAATTCAAGCACACTGGTAAATTGTGCAAATATATGTTGTCCCAATGGCTACATTCATGTATACTGAAATAGCATTGCTGTAACAATGTTTTAGTGATCATATATATGTATGTTTCCATTTTAATTGATTTGGCATAAATGCATCACATATTTAAAAGTTGAATCAAACGTGAATCGATTAAAATATTTGCTTTTTCTTTGAATCGGAAAGAATCAATCACAAACAAAATATGTGAATCGAACAGATTTAATCATTCAGATTCCAAAATAAATAATTATTGAATCATTCCAAAAAGTTGAATCAATAAAATCAAAGTTTATCTTCTAGCGTCCTATTTTGTTTAGCATTATGTTTGGAAAATTTGACTCTTTCACCACGTACCATCATTATGAGCGTTTCATAGAACAAACAATAATTTATTGTTAATTGTATCGTATTATAATTACGTGGCTCAGTGTAGAAAGATTGCTCATATAGTGGTGCTGCATATTGTTTTATTGTGTCAAATATGCAAGTTTTTATGCGGCCTACATATTCTTCGTTTAGTAAATGTGAAATATTCAACATCCAGAGTCCATTACCTCTGGATTGTTGTTTGGTTTTGATAGTTATTGCACTATGATCAGTTTTATATTCTGGTATAATACTTGCATCTGTAACAACATTAACCAAGTGTTCACTGACGAAGAACATATCTAAACGCCCACATTTAAAGGGATTTTTACGTGTCCATGTGTATTTACGTTCGGAAGGGTTCGAGTATCTCCATATATCAACCAAATTGTAGTTCTCTACTAAATGCATAAACGCTGGTTTTGCGTTTATATTATTTTCCCTTACGTAATTCAGACAATCTACTTCCTGATTGATAACAAGGCTCATGTTACCGGCTATTATAATGTGATCAACTTCGATATCATTGATATGATCGAAAACTTTTCTGAAGAAACTTGGCTGATCATTGTTTGGTCCATATATATTTACGAAGGCAAATACGTCCGTATGTATCTTACATATCAAAATAACGTAGTTTCCGCAGTCAGAACTAATTTGTGTAACAAGGTTATGCTGTATATTCTTACTTATTAATATGCATGTTCCGCGACTGCGTGAGGAATGACATGAGTGATAACATTTACCTTTCCATAAACTATTGAAATATGGCAACGCGGGAATTGTCATATGCGTGTCTTGAAGAAAGACTACGTTAAAGTTTAATTGACGGATATAATGCATTGCATCTCGTCTTTTCTTCTGCTCGCCAAGGCCTGTGCAGTTCATTGATAATATCTTTAACTCATCCATCGTTTAAGGATTAATGTAGGAGCTTCATGGATTTCGAGTCTACAAAGTAAACTTCCGCAGACTGTAATTAAATATTTTCGTGTTTTAATGTTATCCCGAGAGCTGCCGTTCGTGTGTTTATCAGTGCGTATGTCTACGTGAGTGCGTGCGCGCGCACGTATGTATCCGTGTGTGTGTACCATGTACGTGCATGTTGCTTGCATGAGCATCTACATATGTATATGTGAGCGAGTGCGTCTGTGAACAAGTTTGTCTGGTGTAACAAAACAAGCGGTAACGGAACAAAAACAGAATAACAAAGAAAACAAGAACACGGAGCCTGCAGCAGCTACTGAGTTAATACTAACATTTGGAAACAAAAAAACTGAGTTTTCACCATCGTCGACACGGTTAGACCTAACACGAGTGACCACGACATCAGGATGTTTACGTTATCAACACAAATAAAGCAACTACAGCGATACACAGTATGACAAACGGCGCGATCAGGCGAGCTGCACAGTGACTCTTACGGTATTACTCACGGGGACGAAAAAGAGAACGACAAAGTTACACTCCACTTGAGAAAGAAAAAAACTCGAAAAGCACTCATTAGCGAGGATCGCGGCGTCACCTCAGAAAGCAGTCGGTGCACCAACAGAGCTCCGGTCTCACCTCGCCTCGACGTCTCAACGACGGTAGACGCTAATGCTGTCGTGTCGCCTGTCCCTGGAGAACCGAGTCGCAGCTCACTACCGCTCCAGCACACCGTATCCCAACTCACGCAAGCGCTGCAGGGAGTCCACTCGCGTGCTCACCCCGTGCTGCTTCTCCTTGAAGAACACATTCCCGCTGCGAGAGTACACAGTATAAATCTTCTTCTCGCGTTTGGCAGCCAGGAGGGACCGGAAGATTCGGCTTCGGAGTTTTGTCAGCGACTCGTTGACGTACAGGTCCTTCCCGCGCAACTCGAGTCTTCGCGTCATCACTTGGTCGCACACACTGCCCTGCCCCGAGTGCACGAACCGCACGATCACGCGGTTGTTGGGGCCGGGCAGACGATGAGCACGGTCAATGTCGCTCGCGTCGAAGTTGAATCCTGGCATCGACCGGTTCATGGTGTTTACCACCAGCGCGTTGATGTCTTCCCGCTCTTCCCAGTCGCCGCTGCGCGCGGCCGGCCGACCTCCCGCGTCACGCCGGCTGCCACCAGCACCCGGAGCCGACCCAACAGGCACCCCGCCCTCCGCGCCGGCCCGGCGATCAGACGTCACAGCAGCCTGACCTTGACCCGGGACAGCCGGCGCAGCGGACATCGCCGGCCGAGACGGACCGGCCGCCACAGGCGCCGCCCGAGCTGACAGGGGCGGTTCCAGACGAGGCGCGTGGCGGGACGCCATGGCCGCGCCGGAGATGATCAGGCACGGCAGGCGATAACTTACTTCAGCCTCCTCCACGCGTGTCTGGAGAGCGGAGACTTCGGTTTTCGACTGGCGTAGCTCGTCGGTCAGGTCGGTGATGACGATGTCCCGCTCCTAAACGCGCCGCTCCAGGTCTCCAAGTCGGTCGTTCAGCGCGCTGATCTCGGCAGTGACGGACTCTCGGAACTCGTGAAACTCAAGAGAGAGCATCAACATGACGCGGCTCTCCAGCGACTCGATCGCATCGTCCAATCTCTCGCTGAGGCCGCGGCTGCTCAGCGCCGAAGAGTTGCGCCCGGGCTCACCGCTACGCTCCCTGGCGCCGCGCTTGCCGGTCGGTGCTGGGTCGCCAGACTCCGACCGGACCTCCGACATCCGACCGGGAAGCAACTCGGCGCATTGGTAAGATACTTGCCTTCTGTGCCGGGTTCAATCCCTCGGTGGGCCTCTGAAAAAGTCTGCCCGGCTCCCCATACCCCCTCGGAACAGGGCGAGAGTTCCAATTAGCACCTTGGTCCTAAGAGGATACGGTGCTTGGTCCACAAACCAAACCAAACCAACCTTTTAACATTAGCGAAGGAGTAAGATAAGAGCCAGAGGTCTATTTTTCGGTAACTTGGTAGCGAGCGTTGGCGACAGATGTTTGTAAGTGAAGCGACAGACCTTGTTCGTTTCACTTGGTTGTGCGTCCCATTCTTTGTGAGCAAGAACAAAACGGGTTCAGAATACAAAAATGATGACTGGGCGAAATTGTACATTTTTACATTTACATTTTGTACATTTTACACGTGAGGAAAATGGTCCCAAGCACAAGAAAATAAACGATCACGCAACACAAAATATGCTTCATGGATTTCACCAACAATACAACACATGAGGTATGCTTGCAAGCAAAAATATCAACGAGTGGTTTTCTGGATCGTATAGACGTAATGGTATAATCATTAATAGCAGCCGCGTTTCTTTGGGGCGATCGGTTTTCGCTGCCGGTATGCGTATTTCGGTTTCCCGCATTCTAATTGTCACCGGGTAGCGTAACACTGGACATGTCAGTCAAAAATATAGATATTGCTTTGAAATTTGGTTTGGGCATCGTCCATACTTGGTTCTCCAATATGTATTCCGGTTTTTGAATATATTTAAGAAGAAAAAAATGTGATGATTTTTGTTGTTGAAATATTTCCTTTTTTCTCTAAAATATATTAAAAAGCCGGAAGAATATTGGAGAAGAACCAAGTATGGACGATGCCCAAACCGAATTTCAAAGCAATATGGATGTTTTTGACTGACATGTCGTGTTTTACGCTAGCCGGTGGCAATTCGAATGAGGGAAACCGTGCGACAGGCCAGCCCGGCAGCTGGCCGGTAGCGGGCCCATTGACTTACGTTATAAGCGAGTGGTAGCAAGTAGTGGTGCCAGTTTCATAAAATATTTGTTCAATGTCCGACCGATATCCAAGACCATGGTCAGCTGTCCGTCCGAAACTGTCCGAAAATAATTGTTTGGCCGAAATTTGTCCGAAAGCAGAAACAGTGTTTGATATGGAAATGAATTACCTGTGGCACACTTTCTATTTTAATAAAAAGCTAACTAAGTGATTTGCGTGACAAGCCATCCTTGGGCATTGGATGTCCGAAAATGTCCAAAGAAATATGTTTGTGTCCGTCCGAAAACTGAATCGGTCTTCGGACAAATTCGGAATTCCGAAAATGCTTGTACCGATTGGCACCACTAGTAGCAAGCTTGTAGCGAAAGTGAGTGTCGCAGTGACTGTCGCATGAAAGCTTTTTCGAAAATAACTCGCGTATTTATCAACCGATTGCAATAAAACTTGCAGTACCCTACTTGATAAAAATTTGACACATACTCTCAACTTTTGTTAAGCTCTATCCCCCATGACCCGTGACCTATGACCCGTTTCTCAAGGTCATGTCAGGCGCAACTGGCGTCCCGTAGTATCGGGGATTGTAACTTGTGCACTTTCCCGAGTGTTAGCTGCTCAGGAGCATATGCACAAGTGTCAACAGGTGACATTTATGGTTTCCACTGAGATTGTGACCTCAGTCGACCTTTCCAGAGGTCAAACGAGTTAACTGACCTCCCATGACTTGATATGACTTTTTTGCCCTATGACAGTTTCTAGGACATTTTGTGACACTGATTTCAAATTTGGCATCCATTTTACATTGTTATATGTTCCACTGGGGTCATGCATTTTCACAGTTCAACCGAGGCCACTGACCTCCGATAACCTGAGATGACCTTTTAGGAATCTGGTAGTTTCTAGGACGTTTTGTGACGCTGATTTCAAGTTTGGCATCCATTGTGCTTCGCTTGGCTTCGCTCGTGAAACGCCCATACAGGCGTGTAACGGAAAGTATTTTGCTTGATATGTGGTGACAATCCTTAACGAGGAGTTTTCATCGTGCGACAGAAATTGCCCTAGATTCATCGTGAGCGACAAATCTCGCCATTTATAGACCTCTGATAAGAGCTCCTTCGCTGTCAAATTAGGAGTGACTTAGGAGCAAAATGTTATTTAGATTAGTTAGAGAGCTTGGATCGGTTCACCCCCCTACCCACCCACCCTCACACCCACGCACGCACGCACGCACGCACGCACGCACGCACGCACGCACGCACGCACGCACGCACGCACGCACGCACGCACACACACACACACACATACACACACACACACACACACACACACACACACGCACACACACACACGCGCGCGCGCGCGCCTCCCACATTCCTATCCACGGCCCGGTGGAAATCTTCGAACTCTGAAGAAGAAAAAAACATGTAAACATGTTTCTCATCTTTCTACGATTTTGAATAATTTGCTGACATTTTATTCACGCTTTATTTGGCACACATTTGACACACGCTTTATTTGGCAAAGTGGAACTCTTTTTTTAATCTCTGGAATACACTTTTATCTATTTTTATCACATTCTCGGTCTGGAAATAGAGATAAGACAATTTTATGTCAAAGTCTAATAATATGAAATCTGAAAAGTTGATGTCGGTCATGCGGTCGGTCATCATTGAATGCAGCTCGACGAAACACATATAATGCCGTTGAGTTAAACTCTCTAGCACAATTGTGTGCAAAGTGCTGGTGACTAGAGCCCATCATGGATTGGGAATCCCGTACGGGAATGGGAACGGAACGGGAATGGGTGGGAATGGGGCAAACTTTTGGAAACTAACGGATTGGGATGGGTTACGGGACAGACCATATCATTTTTAGCACCACAAAAAGTGAAATATACTGAAACGGGTGAGATTTGGGAACGGGAGGGAGCCCCATCAGTTATGAATTCGGATTGGAACGGGTTTGGGTCTGGCTGAATGGGCTGGAACGGGATGGGGCTGAAGATTTGTCCCGTTAAGGGCTCTACTGGTGACCATGATTTTTGATAAATACAAAAATATAAGTAAAATATTTAGAGGAAAAATCTATGTCCAATTTTCTTAACATCGAAGGCCAAAGTATCGAAGTCGATTCTGGCGAGGAAAAAAATCCGAATTTTAAATAGCCATATTATAAAATCACGCGATCTGAAGTCTAAGATCGCATGTAAAAAAAACGAAAAATTATTTTTATCGTATTAATATATATATTATTTCATCAGATTTGTATTTTATTAACGATTCTGAGTATATATAGGTTTATATGACTCGCATGATTTAGATGGGATATATTGCCCTCTGAAAATGAGAGTTTTGCATGACAGCGAAGTTGTCCAAGGCTTGAATTCGAAAACCGTTTGACGGACGGAGCTGAAAATTCATGCGAATATACGGCCCAGATAACCCCCGAAACGTAGTTTGGTCGAAATATGAGATGTATGGTGTTATGGCTTGGTTGATCTGTCATAGAATGCCCTGTTGCCTGTTTTGCCCTAACGTAGATTCGCCACTGACCAGTTTAGGGATGGCTAGCTCCGGAGTCCGGACGCTCAGCACGCATCCCGATGAGAACTTGACACTCCCGAGTAGTAGGCAGCCCACGATTTCACCAGCGCACCGAAACTTTGAACGTACACTCCGTAAACTGAACCAAACCACGGAACCAAACTACCCCGGAGAAACAAACTGCCCCCCAAAACAAAACGGAATCGCGCGGCGCGCTCAAAGTCGTAAGAATTGCAGGTAGGACTATCCCAGTGCGCATCCTTTTGCGCAGGTCGCCAAATGACGTCACCGGTAGTACTGTACACTGTGCAGGCTCTAGACTGTCGTATCCAGGTTGAAATATACGCACTGATGGATCAAAATAAAATGCTTCACTGCAACAAAAGAGCTGCTAGAAATGAAACATTTTTAGTATATATTGTCTGAAAATGATTTTTTTTAAAATACAAATAGCCATTTTACTCAGATTCAAGATTTGTGTTCGGGATTTTCAAGTCGGATTTGTGTGTGTGGGGGGGGCGGTGTGTGTGTGTGTGGGGGGGGAGCAACAACATATCTTTGCCTACCGATTTTTCGTGTTTTTTTTTTGGGGGGGGGGGGGGCAACTGCCCAATTTGTCCAACCGTAGATCCGCCACTGCGGGTTGGTGATAATTTTGGCACGTAACCGCTCATTACTGTGGAATTTATGTCACGCTTCGCCTAAAAACCGAACAGCCTTGAAGAAACAAGGACAATGGGCTTAAATGGCAATTTGTCTTAATGTCTTCGTACTTTCTCCGATTTGTGCAGTGATGAAGGGACGTACGTCATGAGTGGGGGATGTGTATTGTGTGCAAGAATTGTGGAGGAAAAGTCGAACAAGTATATCATCTGAGTCGTGCAAAAGATTGGTAGAGCATGTCACTTCTCGATATGCTGAAAATAGATTTTTAATGTAAGGTAACATTAACCAGTTCAATCGTTCCTTTTGAATAAACATGAATACCATTTAAGATTCTGAACAAATGCGTTATTCGATACTTGTGTTGACAAGAGTGTTGACATAATTATGTTTGCCAACGTCCCATATGAATCGGTAAAAAGCCCTTATTCGGGAACCGAGCGGACGGTTATTAAGTGGTGTCCCCTAATGCGAAAGAACACTTAACAATCTTGTTTTGAATTGACTTGAGCGCGATAAGTTGACTACTTATGCATTGGCTTTAATCCTGATTCCTTACCATGGTGTCTCCAAATGTGAAATAACACTTAACAGCCATGTTATGAATTGAACAGGTCACGATAAGTTGCTTACTTCTGTATTGGCTACACTTCGTGATGCGCTGTTGTCACAGATATACCATACCATGCCGTCAGAGTGTCTAGTTACTTCTTAAGTCCACATTTTGGAAGCCAATCAACATCCTTTTTACATAGAATTACGCTCGACGAAAAGCTCGTCCTCGGTCATGCCATTTATATTTTTCTCGCAGAAAACTAAGTGCCCGACCAATGGGCTTCGAAGGGGAGAATAATGTTGAACGTCGGTGCACGCTGCTCAAAAATCCGAATGCACATAATTTCACGAATTTAATTCAATGCTTTTAAGACATGGAGTTTATGTGTGCACATTTTCGGCCACCTCCAATGGGTGGCCAAGCAATAAACCTTTGAAAACCATGTATACGGTTGGGTCGGGCCTCTCAGGTGTCGACGAAGACCCCGCGGACATTTTACGCCCGTTCGGTCATTAGAAGCATATGCCGAATTTCGTTGGTACAACAACAATCTTTTCAACAGCCCATATCAAAACCGGTACCGCTTCTTGAAATGTATACTGCCTCTAGATCGATACAAGTAACTTCAAGTTGCTGCTTGTTTGCTATTGCCTATACGCTACCAGTTTGAAAGTATCCACGGCAAGCCCAGCGTCTGACGGCCTTCACTTGCCAGCCGTCTGATTGACATCGCGACCCAGACAGGTTTTATTGTCTCGCCGATGTTTTTGCCGGCTACCTCAATTACGACTATTCACCTGTTCCTTTGTCGCCGGCTGCGGACATGCGGCATCTAAAACGGCCGCTCATTAGGAAACAATACACTGTGTTTACAGTGCCCGCCTCGTTCGGCCCGGCTGCGCTAGTTCCGGCCACAAAGGAGCGACGAGCCGCCGCCTCATACCGTACTTTGTCCAAGGCCCATGTTTAAAAAAGAGAAAGTGGGCTTGGCGCTGGCGCAGCCTTCGAGCGTTTCCTGAGCGCACAAAGCGGACAATTTGTAAGGTGACATGCCGCCGCGGTGCAGGCGCATCAGTGCGGTTTCTCCCGCGGAACGCCGAATCTGAGCCACCTCATCGGCGACCGAATCTCCGTCATCACCTCGGGTCCGGAACAGCTAGCACCCCGTTCCTCAGCCCTTCTCTGCCTGATGGTCACTTTCTATAGCGGCGTTCCCCGGGCGACGATCGGCCAGAGGCCGGCAGGAGACGAAAAACGGAGCCGAGGGGAGGCGGGCCGGCCGCGCGCTGAGCTCCTCAATAATATGGCTGGCCTTTTACGGTGGCCGGCGGTGGTCGGGGCAGGTGGAGAGACCGTTGTCGGCGGGACCGATGTGAAATTCCGCGCGCCGTCGGCGGTGGCCTAATTGTGTGTAACCCTTTCTGGCAGCTCCCGGGCGGGCGTGGCCGTCGTCGCACAGATGGGCGGCGCGAGGAGCGCGACAAAAAACGCGCGAGGCGACGCCATGGCACTTCGCGGCGCGACCCCGCATCGCATCGCCTCGCCAAGTTAGCGAGACGAAATACCGATGACCCATTTCGTTCGAGTCGAGGTGGTTATTCGAGTTCTGCATGGTCGCTGTGATTGCAGGTGGAGGTGAGGTGCGTTTTCTGCTGGCGAGTCGCCAATCGCGAACGGTCTTAACACTATTCCCTGCGGGGGTCAGTTTCTACCCCTCCCGGTGGTTTTGCACTTGCCGCTTCTAAATCCTTAGGCCTAGCGTCTTGAAACTTTCTGACTTTTCCCTAAATTGAATGGCGCGTGTTGTATCAAAATGTTGACAAAAATAGTCCAGCAGAGGCGGTTCCAGGCTCCTGTTTTGGGGAGGGTGTTACGAATGCGGTTTTGCGGCGCATACTTCCTTCGTGGTTTGCAGTGCAATAAATGCGTCCGAAACAATTTCAATGCAATATGCATCATAGATACTGGGATTGTACATATTTTTGGGGCAGAGACGCACTCAGGATAACAAATGGGAGGCGATACCCACCCTCAAATTAGGTCCAACTTCAAATTAGTAAGATTTAAAAAAAAAAATGTAGTCCGAATGTTTTCGAATGGATGGATTTCCGAGGTCAGGCCCGCGCTAAGCATGGCTTGTTGCGCAGGCCCTGACCCCCACCACCCGATCAAGCAATTCCTGGCGTCCGGCAGAATTTAGAAGCGAAAGTTTTACGTGCCCGACATACCTGGACACGGTCCAGGTATGTCGGGCGTTACGGGCCCGATAAAAGCGTTACGCGCATGGTGCCCCCATGTTTTTTTCCCGGATTCGCCTATGCGCAGTATATACAATTTAACTAATTACAGCATATAATGCCCACATGTGACGTTCATGTCGTCCCAAACAATCACGAACAGCACATATTTTTTTGATCTCCAGAAAATCCCCCCATTTTACATTCCTGAACACGCCTATGACTTTTTATTTTCTTTTTTGCCTTTTGATATATTAAAGACCAGTACATTTGAAGCTCAAACGTTGAGAGCATGCAAATCGGTAAAGCCACATGGCCGCAATGACCTTTCAAAAACACCAAAAAGTTCGGATTTGTTGCCCCCTGGCCCTCCATTTTTGAACAAAACAAAAATGTCTGGGTCCAAAAAGAGAGATCTGGTCATGACGAATCGAATGGCGTTTTCCCCATCGAAATCGACCGAGCGGTTCTCGAGATCTCGGGGGGGGGGGCAGAATCTGCACCCCGCAGGTTAACGTAATTCTGACCGCCTGCAGGAAATAGGGTTAACCCTCGTCCTACGGGGGGCTGACAGCCCCTCCCCCCTGAAGTTTTTCTTGAATAGCTTTTTACACGTGCAGCGCATCTTGCTGAAATTTTCGGTAGCTGAGTTTACAACAATTATACGTATGCTGTATTTTCTTCATTGAAATCGGTTAAAGGGAAATAATGACCTTTTCCCACAAAAATGGAGTTAGCACTTGAAATCGCCAGACGAGACCAAAATATATTGTAAATTCCTCACATTTTGCATGAAAACTTTCCTACCGAAAGATATTTCAAGTTATAGTTGATAAGCGTTCCACACTTATAACGACCGGTACTTGCAAGTACTTTTGATCCTCATCAAACTGCGGGCTTTCCCGTATTGCTTTTTTACGCAATGGAGTGGAAAATATATTGTGCGTTCCGCTTGTTATGATTATATGACCGGCGATCCTCTAAAACTAACAGCGAATGAAAAAAGTGGCAATAAAATCGGAAGCTCATCGATGCACATCAACCAATATACAATATATCGATTAAATTGTGCCAATGTTTGTTCTTGCATTACGCTGTCTTGCGCTAAGTTTGGCGGCATACACTGAGAGAAAAGTACACCCGAAGTTAGACTAATTTTACGGTGCCTAAATCTCCACCTTTTTTTATTCATTTTACTCCGGTGTAAAGCTGTTTAACATGGACAATTGAAGACTAATTCTACCACCGGGTGGTGGGAAATATCTCTTGTGAGCGTAAAATAATACCCCTCTGGAGTTAAAGTGCACGGTGCCAAAATCTCCACCCCAAATCGGTTCATTTTATTCCCTCGGTAAAGGGTGTAAAACGTAATTAAGCATGTGATTTGTTAGAGTTTTTTGCGCTCCCAGTGTAATCCCACCAAAGCGGATTTCTACCACCCGCGTCATAGTGTAGAAATATCAGTTACGAAAAACATCGAGGTGTAACATAAATTTTGAAGAGTAACACAAAAATCACGTTGTATTTTACATTCAAAACGAATGCGCGTTCGAGTGAATTCACGACCTAAATTCCACGAGATAAAAACACGATAGGGTAAATATACATCACTAGAACAATTTACCCCCTGGTGTAGTTGTATCTGTCAGCCCCGTGTATATGATATCGTGCGTTGTATTTTGCCCCTATAGGGGCAAACGATGACATAGCGGACAGTTGCCAGACAAAACATGGGATAGCATGTTGTGCTCATGAGATAACATAAAGGGTTACGCGATGGCTCAGTTCTATATTACGGGGACGCGTTGTACGAGACTAGGCTGTGAAAAATAAATCACTGATATTTGACCATCGTTTATTTTCTGATTTGCAAAACGTAACGTAA
This sequence comes from Chirona hameri, assembly GCA_036785665.1. Lineage (NCBI taxonomy): Eukaryota > Metazoa > Arthropoda > Thecostraca > Balanomorpha > Balanidae > Chirona > Chirona hameri. The sequence continues at coordinate 24,571 of JAXIVJ010002326.1, forward strand.
TGTAAACGTCAACACACACACACACACACACGCACACACACACACACACACACACACACACACACACACACCCACACCCACACCCACACCCACACCCACACCCACACCCACACCCACACCCACACCCACACCCACACCCACACACACACACACACACACACACACACACACACACACACACACACACACACACACACACATACAAACACATAGATTACGGTTTGATCACAGTTCAATCACAGCCTAAAGGTACCGATTACAGTGAGATCACAGTTGAATCACAGCACAAAGATACTGATTACAGTTTGATGATAGAAAATCACAGCTCAGTGAACTGATTTCAGATCGCATTAAATACTCAAATTACATCAAATCACATCAAGCATCAAGCAAACATCAAGCATCAAGCAAACATCAGATCAAGTATTCTGAGCTGAAAGTATTCTGTGCACATCCACGCAGGTTCCCTCCTACGTCTGGAGCCTGCCGCGTAGTTCCACGCAGGTACCTATTTCTGCGTCCTACGTCGGGACTAGCCCGGGACTGCCCATCAGGCTCATCACCTTCTTTGCAGCCACACTCAGCGGGATGTTAAAGTTGAATGCCTTGCTGTATGGTATCTCAAACAAAGCTTTGCACGGTCCTCGGAAAGGAACGTAGAAAGCTGCATGAGCAGCGGTAACGGTCCCCACTACAGCGAATTTCGATGTCGGCAGGACGAAGTTGGATTCCGTCCCCCGGACGTTCATGCGTCCTTGTGTCGTCACACTCACCGAGTTACGGTTATCTTCTAGGTCCGCTACTGTGGTCTGGCACCCATACGCCAGGAGCGCAACCAGTTCGTCGCCTGTAAAAAATGAAAGAGATAAGGATAATTACTATTAACACGCGCTGTGGATGGGGTCGACAATTACGCGCACTGGAGTGTGTGTAAGTGTTGCGGGGGGGGGGGGGGGTCAGCCCATACAATCCCTGGTCCTATAATAGATTCAATGACGAAATTTAGGAGGTGGGGGAGGATGACCCTAGGTCAATATCTTCAAGGTTAAATGAGGTCAAATGGTGTAGAAATGGTGACCTTGAAAGGTTAGTCTCAAAATGTTACTTCAGCTCAAGGTCACGTGGTGACCCAAGTAGGTACATATAGGTCATGTTCCATATCAGTCGATGCGCCTTGACGATACAAAACAAAAACATTGTGCCATCCACACGTTTGCATCTCTTCTCAATCAAAATTATTAGTAAAAACGTTTTGGTGACGGCTCTGGTGACCTTACATGATCTTTGCAGGGGTCACTGATCACAAGAAGCACTTGGATCATCAGGAATGGCCTAAGAAAACATGATCCTGAAAGAATTAGAATGATCTGATGAATATCTTTTGCAAAGGGAATATTTTAATTTTCCCATTGATGGTGACCTTGAAAGGTCAGTCTCAAAATGTTACTTCAGCTCAAGGTCACGTGGTGACCCAAGTAGGTACATATAGGTCATGTTCCATATCAGTCGATGCGCCTTGACGATACAAAAAAAAAAAACATTGTGCCATCCACACGTTTGCATCTCTTCTCAATCAAAATTTTCAGTAAAAACGTTTTGGTGACGGCTCTGGTGACCTTACATGACCTTTGCAGGGGTCACTGATCACAAGAAGCACTTGGATCATCAGGAATGGCCTAAGAAAACATGATCCTGAAATAATTAGAATGATCTGATGAATATCTTTTGCAAAGGGAATATTTTAATTTTCCCATTGACTGGGAATACTGGGAAGATCACGAAATTGACCTGACCTCAGGTCACCGATATACAAAATTCGAGATAGACCAATTTTAGGTAATACCATCCCGATGAAATCCTGAAAGTGTGAAGCTGATCAGGAAAATCCGCGGATGTGGCACGACTTAAACTTGTTCTGAGGTTGGTGAAAGTCAAGGTGAAGTTGGAAACTCACCGTCAGTGGGTTGTGTATCCTCGAGGACGTGGGCGGCGTATTCTTCGCATACTTGCCGGGTCATCGTCGTCACCTTGTCTTTCAGTTCTTCCCTGTCATCTCCGGACCCCATAATTAGGGCTACGTCATTCCACAGCTGAAATAGAGGAAACATTATGTATTAACCCACTCACCCTGCTTTTTGTCTTGTTTTAGTTTTTGTTGTCAATAGTTTTATTTGCCGATTTCGGTTCTTCTCGGCATGGTGCATTGTTTGCAGTCTTGAATTTTGTGTTTGAAGGAAAGGGAAATGTTTTAGGAAACAAAATCTGCCAAAAAGTGGAAGTCATGGCCCCTGAGACAAAAAGCAATCTAAAACACTTAAGGTGTGAAACCATTCAGACCACATTTGTTAATAACTTGTTGAGAATGATCATTTGTGCTTATAATGCATTATTTTATTCCGTGCTTTTTATAGTTATGATAATTGTATTATAGTGTTAATAATGTATGTATTATTATAGTATTATATAAAATATTAAATTATTAGGACAAATTAGCATTTTTAACAACTTATTAACAATGAATAGGCTGCTAAACGTTTTCCAACTTTTATCAGACCACATATGGTTTGGTTTTAAAAGTAGTAAAATTACATTCAAAATTGTGATCAGAAGTGCGAGGTACAGTCCATGTGAGGGTAGATGATAAATTTGCATTAATTGTATTGTTTTTAAATTGGCAAACTTGTATAAAAAAGCTGGTGACAAACTTGTGGCTTCAGAATCCCACCGGTGACACACAGCTAGGGTTTCCCAGCCCTGGCGTAGGGGTCAGGTGGTCAGGACCTACGCAACAACCTCTGCTTAGCATGGGTTCTGACCTCGCAAATCCGTCCATTCAAATGGTTTTACATTGAGTACCTAAATAGACATCCTTGAATATAGAAGCCTTAAAATAAGCAGTGGGTACATATGAGTGGAAGTTTCAGCCAAAAATATGTACACCTTAAGAATGAAAAAGCAGCATAAAACATGTTATCTCTTCAATAAAACACATCCTTCATGTAAGTATCAAATGCCATGTAGGTTTCTATACAATAACACTATAGCAGATCAATGGGCCATAGCCCCTACAACATCTACATTTGAGCAAAATTGACACATTTCATAATATATGGAGGGGATGGAGGCATTCTAAAGTCGATTATTTCCATGTAACGCCCATGGGCATAATGTTTAAATATGAAAATGTCAGTCGCGTTAACTGGTAATTTGGACCCATTTTTGGTAACTATTCCATTTTTGGAACACCGTATCCAAAAATGGATACGGCACGCTATTTCCAAAAATAGGAACCATGGATGACAAGGAAAGAAAATAGATTTGCAGTAAAACATAAAAATATGAAATGGTCTCGCTCAAAAGACGCCACTTACGACGGTTTCTGGTTGTAGAATGTAAGTACAAGTTGCAAGACCAGCGTCCTAGGATTGCAAAATATGTGTGGAAAATGACACCTTGTGGGTAATATTTGTCCACTCTTGTCCACTAGTTTTACTGTGAATTTGCACACCCTATATCAAGATGCATTGGCCAACTATAAGCCTTACATTGATATTAATAACCTTATGTTTATATTAACCTATAGATTACAAATAAAAACAGGTTATGCAAATATTGTCATTTGTAAAAGCTGATTCTGATAGGCGAGTTAAAAAAACGAGTTGGCATTTTTTGGGGGGCTTTTAAAACGAGTAGGTTCTACATCATATGACCATTTTTAGACTGAATCTTCCACTCTCTTTAGTTATTTTTAGGCTAAATTTTCCACTCCGCATCCTGACTTCAAAGCAGTTCTAGGATCCTGTGCAAGATTCTGACTTCAGTAAAACCCAAGCTAGCAATGGAGTCAAGGGTGCTAAATTTGATGACGTCATAGACACCAATTGACGCACCAATCAATGTGTGGATCACGTTAAAGTAGTGAAGGTTGCTGCAGACGTTCGCATTTTTCGTAGTGCGCCCATTTTTGGGTATGCTGTTCCAAAAATGGGTCAAAATTACCATAGCTCACCCGACTGCTGTTGGAGGGGACCCTCCCCCTGGAGAAGCCCATGCTAGTAGCCATTAGGTAAGGTCAGGTTCCATTATGTTCCCAGTGACGTCATCAAACCTCCAGATTAACAAATGTGATGGTAACCTTAAACCTTGATTGTTACAAACTTGGTGGACTGACAGGTAGGTGCCCTGGTCAAATATTAGGGTAAAAGTCCGATCTCCGGACACGTTCGAATCTTGGACATTTCATGGTATCAGAATGTAGACAGTACTGACGCCCAGTCTGCAAAACGTGGCAGGTTTTGACGATATCTTGTCGGGGCAGGCCGCAGGGTTGGCACCAACCCATCATAATTGGGGCAGCTTTTGGAAAATTTGAGGCAGCTTTTGATTTTTTGGAAGGCAGAAATGCCCAGCGCAGAAGTAAGATTGGGTGGGACAATTCAAATTTAGGAATATACAATTCAAATTTAGGAATATACAAATTTAGGAACACCGTGCCACTGCCAAGGAGTTAGGAAAACAATGCATTCAATATAAAAATAAAAAAGACTGTGTGCACTGTCCCAAACGTCTTGTCAATGTTGCTGCCACATTTTGCAGACTGGACTGACACATTGTTTACATTCTGCTAGCATGAAAGGTCCGACGAAATGACTGTCCGGTGTTACAGCATCTTACCATACCTCAATCACTACCAAAGCTATTACAAATATTTAAGCAGTACCCACAACCAACCCAGGCTGGAAAGCATAAATGGATATAATATAGGCTGCCATCTGCATCTACCTACATCCACATTCATGATTTGATCATCTGTGGCAAATGTGGTGCCTCCATAATGATATATGTGCATTATATGCGAGCTTGACAATAACTTTAGAGACCTCAACCGACGCGCATTCTAGCTCCCTCAGTGCAAAATTATGCGCCTAGTTACATAACTACCACTTTCTATATTTTCGCACCCCACGGCCTCCTATGATAGTTGTTTATTTACACTTGGGAAGTATAAGAATCAGGTCAGAATAATCAGCTGACCAAGGTCAGTGCAAATGTATGCTGCCAAATGCATATTTTTATCTGATGGACAAAAAATGCACTGGGAGAATAGTTTTACCACCCACTGAACCGGGGCGTAAAAGCGATATAAGTTAAAATTGCACCAAAGTTGTAAAAAAAGATCGAGGTACTCCCTGCATCACACCATAAATAGAGATAATTTACACCTTAGCATTATTTTGCTCTTCATTTTTCGTAACAAAGAGTATAAATAGTCTAAAAAATAGTGCGAAGTAGACAAAAATACTACTAAAAATACTCCCCCAATGTAAGTTTTTTTCAGTGTAGTTAGTGGTTGCGACCCTCAATTTTTTAAAATCGCTTCATTTGTTTTCAACATTAGGAGTTTTGTATAATTTGTATGTGGCTGTATATAACACTATGCTTTATATTATCATGAAGAAAAAAAATCCCCCAAAAACTAACAAACAATAACACAAAACTGGCAATTAAATCGGAAGCTCATCGATGCACATCGACGGCGACCTATTTAGCGTCGGCGATTTGTTTACAAAGTCATTGTCATGTTTCTCGGCGCATTTAACCATTTGTGGCGAGTTGTTCCTGATTATATGCTGAGAAGCGGAGCGCTGCTCGAACGCACGCTAGTAGCGCTTTCGTTCTCCATGGCAACCAGGCGTGAGCCAATGAAAAGTCAGAACGTATTCCCTTTCTGGCTTTTGATTGGCTGACGCTTGGTTGCCATGGAGAACGAGTAGAGACGCAAGTAGTAGACTCCAGAGTAGAGACGCAAATTTCAGGACCACGGAGCCGGCGCTGGGCCCAAATTCAGGCCCAGCGTACCTGAGCTGTGTCTGAACTCAGGCTTGCCGGTCTCATGCCGGGCTCAGCACAAGTTATCAATTAAAAAAAGTTAATTAAATATAAATAAATATTGACAGAAGTCAGAACATACATGCTTAAAGATCATGATAAATTGAGAAAACAAAATATACAACAGTAAAACACCATCATAACAGCTCAGTCACTGCAGCAGTGCGAGAGTCGAGTGCAGTCAAACAGAAACAACTACCCCAAATCATATTCTACTGTCATCACTAGTAACTAGATGGGGTGGTATACAATTTTATATTTAGTCATCCCATTGCCCCAGGTCACCCCAAATTATTTTGTATAACAAATAAGTACCTATGGAACAAAACCACCCACGTATATGATACTAATTATTGTTAATACTATTGTAAATACATATTATTGAGAATATTTATTGATACATATTTACTATTTAGTTCCACATGAGAAAGGACATATTCAAGTCATATCATTTGTAGTTTTGGTAGTGAACAAATATTGTATTTTATGCAATTACAATTATAAAGATGGAAAGACTGCAAAACACAAACAAAAAATTTTTGCAAAGAAATATTAAGTGGCCAAGACCTATCCCAGAATGCAAACTTGTCTAGTTCCACTTCAACTTCTTATCACAATAGCTCCATAATTTATATATGACCTTGCATAATAACACGTGCCACACTCCCCAACAACACCCTCGAAACCAATTTCCAAACAATGTGTTTTGATGAGTCACAGTTGCGACGAATTCGCCAGGACTGGGCCGTAAAAGAATCACGTGTGTCAATTAAGCATCAGATCGATATTCGCGAATGTGTCACTTTGACAGATATTCATAACTTCACACCTCAGAATCGTGACGCCTCAGAATTGCGTGAAGACAATTGTTCATGTTCGTATTCGAAAATAAGCTGTAGTATCAAATCCTAACCCTTGGGGCCAGTTCAAGTTTAAATATTTTTTAATAAGTACATCTGCCGAATCCGCAATATGTTGACATTTTCATTTGGGTGATTTTAAGTTATTTATGGTGATAAAGTTAGTCATTTCGGTGACGGGATTAATTGTCTGCGCCGTTTTGAGCTCAACGCTTCAAATTGTCAAATACTTCAGCCGCCATTACGCACAGCAGTGAAGTTGTACCCAGGGTAATAGAACAACGGGTAGAACAGTAAGGAATGTAACGCCCAAATTAATTAGACAAGACATAATTTGTATCGTAATTGTTTTGTCTATTATAAATTAAAGGTATTGTTTGCTATCAATAACTTCTATTTCCATAGATTACATCTTTATTTATTGAATTAAACGCCAGCAAATATACGAAGTAGTAGTCAAAGTAGTGCATTTGCAGTACATGTAGTAGCATTTGGAAGCGATCATATTAAATTCTACTACGAAGTAGTAGTCGAAGTAGTATATATTTCAGTACTGTAGTAGCATTTGGAAGCGGTCAGCGGTCGTTCCGACATTTTTTAACCCCCCCCCCCCCCCCAGTCCCCTTTACCCCTTTACGCCCAGAATATCGAAAAATGATAAATTAAAACGTTGTAGCTAAGGCTTGTAGCTATCTGTTCCAGAAGTCCCATTTCAAATATGTACCATAGGTTACGAGCCAGCCTCGTCTGAAAATCATCGATTTAACATGAGCACCCTAAGTTGTAGTAGGTTTTTAACGCCCAAACACCCGAGTGCTGCCAACTTTTACTGGTGGGGGCTGGTTGTACCAAGGCAGTTGTACGGCCTTGGCCTTGGCAGTGAAGTAGCTTTGTTTCTCTGTGCCCACTGCCCAAGGCTGTATAAATATGTGCCAAGGCCGTATAAGAGTGGCTCTGTGCGTGTGACTGGCTTGGATGTTAGTTATAGATATCTTGGCTTGGATAGTGAGAAAACCAGGGCACTATACACTGGGTACTCCAAAGTTTTTTTAGTATATACTATAAATATACTATAAAGACTAAAAAACATACCAAAAAATGCAGGTCACTACCAAATTTGGAATAATATACCATATATGGATGCACGATATCCGCGGCAAGTATGGCGTTCGTGTTCCGATGAACAATTATACACTGAATTAGCAATTAGAGTATTCTATTTACCTTGATATTAAGACGTAAGACGAATTTGTCCAACTTCTTATTACTTGATGTGTAAATAAATCTAACCAGTCTGAATGTGAAAAAAGGAAAAAATATATATACATATTTGTGCGGCCTTTGCTCCCGTGGTATTTGTCAAGGCCCTATATCAATATTGATATACTATGAGTAAAGTAATCTTAGATATACTATTCGCCACCGACGGCGGTATTGGTCTGCGTCTCGCTGTAAGTTCCATCTTCTGTTTAGTTAGTTGAATGTATTTACAATGGAATTATTTAAGTTTTGTCAATTCTTTCAGCAGTCATTGTTGTGTAGGCATTGATTTCTAATCATTGGGCATGGCTTGTTTTAAACATGCAGTTTCAATTTCAATATCGCTGTGGACCCGGTAAGTTCAGTAATTCACCTCCCCAGTTAATGTTGTTCTTGAGGTACCTTATAGAAGAATTGAGTATTTTTATGACAGACAGTAAACTGTACCAGTAATACCAAAGCTATGTCGTCACCAAAAACTATATATAATTGAACCTGACCTAATTGACCTTTACAACAATTATGGTCCCAGGGACCCATGTTTAGAACGCTCCGCTCACATTCACATGCTGCACTGCATAACCTACTGGGGAAGGGCCCCGCCCCCCCCCCCCCCCAGACCATCTTGTAAACAGAGAACCAACATTTCAGTCTGTCGTAATATTACCGTCAGCTGACTACTCTTCTTCTATTGGGGACCTCAAGAACACCATAAACTGGGGTGGTGAATTACTGAATTATTACCCAAATGCCCTGGAGACTAGCAAAATATTGGTAATTCTACCTTCTACCTTCTTCATTAGGTTTGAAGAGTTGTCTTGCATTCTGCATTGCCTATTTCTACCTTCTTCATTTACAAATTTTGTAGATGATTTCCAAAATGCCTGCAAAAGGTGCAAAAGGTGCCCCACCCCTCTGGGCAAGACATATATCCCCTTGAACTCAGTGCCTATGGGGAGTAGGCGGAAAACCAAAAATACTGTTTGATAGCTCTTCATAAATCATGTTGAAACTATTTCTGTTACTACTTTTGGGCTCAAGTCAATATTTCACCACAATATTTTGCTGGTCCTCTGAAAAAAAATCTGCCCGGCTCCCCTGGCTCGCCATATTGATATCCCTTGGACCAGGGTGAGAGTTCCAGTTAGCACCTTGGTCCCAAGAGGGTATGGTGCTTGCTGCTTGGCCCACAAACAAAACCAAATTTCAATATCAATATGTGAGGATTTAATTATTTTCATATGTTTATCCTGTTGGTCTTAAAACAAACATTGACATTGGTACTTTGACAGTTAATTTAGGACCTTGGCAGGTTAACAACATACATTGGTGCATTAATTTATTATGAGATTATTGAGACTTTTGAGACTGATTATTGAGAGGTACTTTTATGACAATAAATATTATTGGTTGTGTTTTGCCACAAATACTACAGCTGTTGCATCATTGTCCTGTTGTGCTTCTGTGCCGATTTATGTGGTAATACGATTATATTAACTAGGTATATAATTGTTCTCAATGTTACAGGCGACTACTGTTACATTGGTGCATTAATTTATTATGAGATTATTGAGACTTTTGAGACTGATTATTGAGAGTTACTTTTATGACAATAAATATTATTGGTTGTGTTTTGCCACAAATAGCTGTTGCATCATTGTCCTGTTGTGCTTCTGTGCCGATTTATGTGGTAATACGATTATATTAACTAGGTATATAATTGTTCTCAATGTTACAGGCGACTGGCATGTCTCGCCAGGAAGTCAGACCGGCCATGCAGCTCGTCAGCAGCAGCACGGCCGACTGCATGAGGTACTTCCTCACATACTCAATATATACTGAGGAGGCCCGGGTCATCCAACTGTTTGACAACGCCTGCGACGTGCTCAACAGCGCCAATCACGCTGACACGAAGTCCCTGCGCAGCGGCTGCAAGGCCACCAACGAGCAGGAGGCGGTGCTGGACGCACCCATCGAAGAGCTGCTGGGCATGCGCTTCGGATCGGCTAAACATCTGTACCCATTTCAGAAGGGCATGCTCGACACCATCCGGTCTGTCCGCGGCCTCCTGGCCGACATGCGTGCTGTGTTTGGGGACAGCACGCACCTGCTGACCCGTCGCCTCACACAGGACTGGCTAGAGGGACTTTTAGAGATGGTACGGGGCAGGAGCGTATCAAACTCCAACCCTAGCCCCGTGGATGCTGTCGCCTCCCTCCGCCTCATCACCATCCTGTTCGGTTTGAACAGCGGCGTGAGCCCACTGACGAGACCGGGGGGGGGGGGGGGGGGGGGGGCGCAGAACAGGCGTCCCCCGAGCCGGACACGGACCCAGAGGCAGTGCCGTCAGAGCTGGAGTAACTGCGGGAGCTGCAGGAGGAGGCCGTAGATTTCGTCCCACAGGAGGTGACTGGCGGACATCAACCAGCCATTGACGAGCGACGATCGCGACTGTGGGCCTGAGGAGCCGGACCCGGAGATGGAGTCGCTGCTGCAGGAGTATGAGAGAAGTGCACCAGCCGGCAGCTCCACCGCCCCGAGCGCAGCAGCAGCCGGCCCAGTATCAGGTGCGTCGGCGACGGACAGCGCCATGGCGTATTTGAGTGGCTTCGTGGCTCGCAAGGCGGGGGATCGTTCTCTTGGCGCCCCGTGTTCGCAGACCGAAGATGGGCCAGTGGAGGCTCTCTGGCTCAGGATGCGGAGTGAAGGAGGGTTGACGGTCCCGACGGAGGCATTCTTTGAACGTTTCCGACAGATGGAAGAGGCGTTCTGCCTTCACCATGCGCTGGAGCCGAATCGACTGAGCCGGAAACCGAGAGTGGTGGCCGCTTTTCTGAGTGTACTGCACGACAAGTTCCCTTCCGTACCCGCTGCTGCTAGGAGGGCATTTGCGCGCGTTCGCACATTTATTCGCCCGAAGGCGGTAAATGGTGCTCGGCGCGCGGAGGTCATGGAAAGGCGGGCGGCACGGAAGCGCAAACAGTGCGTCACGAAAGCCTAAGCATATCGGGTCTCCGGGAGTCCGGGTACGGACTACGGACAGTGTGTGTGCCGCTGCAGCTTATCGGATCCCGAGTACGGGTACGGATAGTGTGAGGGCCGTTGTCGTGTTGTGTCGCAGCAGCTGATTGGGTCTCGAATACTGAATTTCTTTTCACATATTTCCTGTTTTGGCTTCAGCTTTGATACGTGTGACTAGTAGGCTTTGACTAGTGGGAAGGACCGTTTTACCGAGGAAAGATGGTATGCTATTTAATAAGAGTATATCGATTGCAACACTTCTAATTTTCAGTTCTTGTTGATTGTTTTAAGACTTCATCATTACTAATATGGACCACAACATGCCAAGGGCCATTGTTAATAACATGAGTTTGAGAGGAAGACCAGTCCCAACATTGCGCTTGAAAATGGAAATTATATTTCATATTTCCCGTTCCTGTTATCAAATTATGACGGACACAGGGCGCCATATATTGCCAATATTGTTGTGTCCAGATGTCCGGTGTCGGAAACACAGTCATCCGACACCGCCCCCAGATGGCCGGCCGGACAGACCCGGCCGAGCACAACGCAGCAGCCGGACAGACCTGGCCGACCCCAACGCAGCAGTCGGACAGACCCGGCCGAACCCAACGCAGCAGTCGCGTCTGACTATTGAGTCGCCCGCGTGAGAACGTGTCGAATACAGTCTCCGTTCCGTGGCGTGTTTGTCCCAGGGACTACGCAACACAACACATATAACGTTGTTCTCAACGACTGCCAATAAAACCTTTGCCTTGCCGGGATTTGATTCCATGCTCTTGGACTACATCATAGGGTCATACTTTGGCCAATAACTCGAAAACTATTGGTTGGGCTTGCCATTTAAACCCCAACAATCAAAATAGAAATGCTTAACTTTATCTATGGGTATCATTTATGAATCTGATAAGAAAAGTTAAAATCTGCTTGACAAAAACAATCGCAACATCGCAGAGCAACTGTGATGTTAGTTACCTAATTAGCACTGTAGATACAAAATTATCTCATATTTTTTTCAAATAAGATTTCCTGATTCTTATCATTTAGTTATACCAAATAAAAGAAGCGCAAAACACCCCATGTTGCCGATCAAACTCTGTATGTAGCCACTTTTACGATAAAACGATTGGCATCTCCGGGATTCGATCCCGCGACCTTCGACTATATCGTTGAGATGGTGTCATACTTTGGTTAATAACTCGTAAACCGTTGATTGGGCGTGACACTTTGACCCAAAAAATCGAAATAAAAATGTTACCACTTTCTTTCTGTGGGTTTGATAAATGAATTTGAGGTGAAGAACAGTTCGAAAATCGAGCTGGAAAAGTAGGAATTTAACATGGAACCCTATGGGCTAGTAGTGAAAGTCACGCCCATGCTACCATATGACTTTGGACCCCCCGGAGAAAACCGAGGATACTCTGTAATTTAAAACAGGTTGATTATTTCATTTTTATCATTCAAGATATGATTGTCACTCCCAATGTTTTTAGTACGTTTGTCATACTTAAATGTCCAGGAAAACTTGCCTTTTCCCCATTATCCTGTGAAGTATATGTATTATTTACCAGTCCATGTCAACATTGATCAAATAGGTAAGTAGGTTGTAGTACCTCAAAATTGTTTGTAGAAGCTATTACAATTACAACCCAAACATTGCATTGTGTGATGTTGAGTGATGAATGCATACTTATTACATACTTTTAAGCTACTCGTTTGGACTTGCATGATCTATATATCTATCATGCGTCTTATTTTTATGCTTTTTGTTTTTGCAAACCACCAAAGATGAAAGACGTCTACTCGCCTTGACCTGTTCGACTTTCCTGTTAGTCTGTTGTTGATTATTTATCTCAAGTTCTGACTTGTGTGGGATTTCTTTACTCCATGGTCCATATATAGCCATTATCCATTGGTGTTTCAATGTGGTGTGTGTTAAAATGGTGCAAAATGCACATTGCAAACTATAAATATTCCTGCTAAAAGATTTTAAGTGTAGAATGAAGTATACATGCCTAGCTGCCGAATGCCGGGCCTGGCGGGTGCTGCCACATGTGGCCGGGCTTGATGCCGGTCCCAACTCATGTATGAGCGGTGGCGGTGCGGGGCCGGATCCTGGTTTTTGGGAAATTTTTGCATCTTTACTCCAGAGGTCACCAAATGTCACGATGGCATTTTCTTCCAAAAACGTTTTTGTGAATAACTTATCAGTTAAACATAGCGCAATAATTTTAACACCATCGTGTTTGTCTCGTCAAGACGTTTCGCAACATATTAATGGTGACCTGGTTAGGTCAACTTCAAATGTTTACCTCAGTTGTCACTGGTTCAGTTGTTACTGGTTCAGTTGTCTTGGTTCATTTGTCCCTGGTTCAGTTGTCTCTGGTTCAATTGTCCCTGGTTCAGTTGTCACTGGTCCAGTTGTCCCTGGTTCACTTGTCACTGGTTCAGTTGTTACTGGTTCAGTTGTCACTGGTTGAGTTTTCTCTGGTGCAGTTTTCCCTGGTTCAGTTGATACTGGTTCAGTTGACCGTGTACCACATGCAACTTTACATGCACTATGCAATATGCCAGCTTATGCTATAAAAGAGACTTGTTGTTTATATCATGTCATATATGTATATCATGTCATGCGGTGTATGACGACATCCCCTGATTCTCTACCCCTGTCCCCGCCAGACGCGCCGCCGGCACACACGGCTGCCTACGTCTGCTGCCGTCCTGCGAGGCTGTGTTTCCCGGTCGCTCCGGCCAGTGTCGGCGCCAGCTGGTCTGCTATCTGAGCGGCGGACCGGGTCCGCTGGCCGTCTCGCAAGAGCTGCATGCCGGCTCCGTGGTGCCGGATCTGGGGCCTGTTCGCCGACGCCTCCCAGCAGCGGGTGGACGCCGATCTGCTGTTGGCGCCGACCGGATCTGGCGCGCCTGAGCCGGCCGTGGCCGCCATGTGCCGGGGTGGCTGACTCCGACTGTGGTTCCTGGCGTGGCGGGCTCAGCTGCTCGATATGAACCTGTTCGGGTTCCTGGCAGAGCGACGGCCGGCGGCGGCAGGAGCCAGGAGACTCGGGTTATGGCGGCGGCGTGTCGCTGGCTCGCCCCCGCTCGGCATCCAACTCTGTCTCGCCGAGCACTAGGTGTTTGTGCTGGTGCGCGCGGCGGCTGGGACCTGCAGTACGTTGCAACCGTCTGCTCACCGGACCACGCTCATCGACTTTGGATTCACGGAAGGTACTGGGACGGGATGGGGAGCAAAATGGGGCTACGGAAATTATGGTTTCATGTTGCTGATTGTAGACATATCAGTGGACTTCATCAGTGGATTGTGGACTGCATTAAAGAGTTGTTTATTTGTTCACCTCCTCTGGTCACCATGTCTGCTGCTCCGTCCTTTTGTCACGATAGTCCACCACCTCGACTATCACTGCTGTTTCGAGTAGCATCTCTTCCCTCTGCATCTTCAGCTCCTCCGGGGATAATCTGGCCAGACGCCGTCTGTCTGCTGAGGCTGTCTGTCTATCTGCACCGCCGGCGCCAGGAAGTACCGCCAGTCCGGCGGCGCCCGACTCCGTCCTGCAGACACGTCTGCCGTCCCTTCACGTGCCGTGACCGTGAGCCCGGGCCCGGCCGTCTACAGCGGAAATAGCTGGCTGCACCAGCCTTAGCTGGCCGCCGAGGCCGTGTGGGACTGATGTAATCTGGGCCACAAAGGAGCGCTGCAGCCGGCCTGGGCCCGGACAACAGCAGTGCAACAGCAGACTCTGCTGACAGCAGGCGCCGGTACAGCGCCGGCCTGGGCCCGGGCAACATCAGACTCTGCAGACTCTGCTGACAGCAGGCGCCGGCCGGTACAGGGCCGGCCTGGGCCCGGGCAACAGCAGACTCTGCTGACAGCAGGCGCCGGTACAGCGCCGGCCTGGGCCCGGGCAACAGCAGACTCTGCAGACTGCTGACAGCAGGCGCCGGTACAGCGCCGGCCTGGGCCCGGGCAACAGCAGACTCTGCAGACTCTGCTGACAGCAGGCGCCGGTACAGAGACGTACACAACGTCATCTCGTGCAGCTGGAATTGGAAGCTGCAGATAATGTCAGACGATTGAGGTCAATACTCATTGGCTCTAATCGGTGTATAGTAGTCGTGAGTCATGGACACTGTACTGATAGGTGAAGAGGTGCCGTTTTCTTGGAAGGGCTGGCCCACATTCTTGAAATGCTTCAAGTGACACAATTCATGTAGACTAGTATTAAATATTAATTAATGACTTCATAGAACCATTATTTTATGCTGCCGCTCATGTACAGTGTCACCTGTCCCTCTATCCCAGCGGAACATAAAACGTAAGAAGAACGCTGGGAAAATACCAAAGTCAGTCATGCCAGAAAATACCAAAGGCAGCCACTAGCCAGACTTTATCCACTCAGATGACGATTAAGTTTTTCTTGTGGTATAGCGGTGCAGCTTGGAATATTTGTCGATGATTTCAGATGGATTTCAAATGTAAATAACTAAAAAGCATCATATCGTCAATTTAATTATTCGTCCTTTAATCGTTACGCAGCTTACCAAAGTGCAACATGCGATATTATTCAACTTTCGCACAACCAAGATAGATCCAGCTTCGCACTTAAAGGGAATAGTGCACCTTGGGAAAAGTGAAAAAAGTGAAAAGTGTGTGGAATGATGGAAAAGAGTGTCCTGATTACGGTTCTGGCATTCGTTTTTGCGAAAAAGTACCAATTTGTCACAATTGGAAAATATTGATAGTAATACATGTGACGTCACAATAATCTTGCGTCACCAAAACGAGTTGTGACGTCATACCGGCAAAAGTATATCCTTGAATCAGAATATTTAAGCAACAATAACAACCTCGTTCGCTGGGTCGCGATTGAAAATGTGTGAATGTGTACACTATGGCCACGGATTATTATATAAATCTGTGCTATGGCCTTGTATGAGTAGAGTTGGAGTGGCGTTGCGTGAACACATACCCATAATGTTCATGTGCTTAAATAAATGTGATATACCTACCCCCAAATGTGTTAAAATGTGTGTTTATCGGTATGTGTGGTGGATATAAATAAATGTGTGGATGTGCAGTTAGTATTGTAGCTAACAGTACGAGCCTCCCATCAAAAGGTGTGCCTTTTCAAGACGAGTGTCGACATTGTTTTCAATTGGAAATCCAATGAAAATTGACAACGTTATAACCAATAATATTTCGAGCTTAGCGTCAATTCATCGTAAACAAAAAACAAACTTTGTCAAAATTGAATCGATATATTGCATGAACGCCGACCAGTCACCAATCAACAAATGCGTCTTATCACGAAGCATCTATTGGTAATTTTCAATTGGAAATCGGTTCATAATTGACAGAGGTAATTATTTAAAACTGTAGCCACAAGCAGAAGTTATCTCTAAAGTATCGCAGTTACAGGTGCATGCGCTTCTATTGCGGATAATATTGCAGCTACCGGTACGAGCGACCCATCAAAAGGTGTGCCTTTTCAAGACGAGTGTCGGTATTATTTTCCATTGGAAATTCATTGAAAATTGACAAAGGTATGGCCAATAATATTTATAGCTCATCACAAACTTAGCGCAAGACAGCGTAATGCAAGAACAAACATTGGCACAATTTAATCGATATATTGCAGGTACCGCGACCAGCTACACATCAAATCATGCGTATTGTCACGAAGCATCTTTTGGTAATTTCCAATTGGAAATCGGTTCGAAATTAACCAAGTTATTTACTGAAAGCATGAAGTCACATGTATAATAGGGGCATACATTCTGGATGTGCTTCTACTGCAGCGAACATTGCAGTTACAGGTACGAACCACCCATCAAAAGATGTGCATTTTCAAGACGACTGTCGGCATTATTATCAATTTGAAATCCAATCCAAATTGACAAAGTTATGGCCAATAATATTTATAGCTTATAAGCACATGATACGTTTCAGTGGCGGTCGGTTCAAATAGCGAAAATGAAGTGCGGTAGCAATCACACTAATGACGTATGCGAAACGTCACAAAATTTGATACTTTAAAATAGCTCCCAATAGCTCCAACGGTTTTTGCGTTGAAACTCAGCAACTAGGTCGTTTTGGAAGGAAAAAATTCAGATTTGAAGATTTCTCAGTACTACCAACAATATGGCTATCTCAGTTAAAACTAATGTTAAAGGTTTACTATTCCCTTTAGCCCTCGCCCTACGGGAGCTTTATTCACCTTCGCCCTAAGGGGGGAGGGGCTGACAGGCCCCCTGTTAACTTTCAAACCAAGCAACTTAGAGCAATACGGTAAGGACTAGCATGTTGCCTGTCATGAGAGGAATCTAACATTATGTGATTTGTAGGTTTCAGGTGAACGGCTGACCTTCCAGGTCAAGTGAATGACCTCGGATTTACCACGACCAGAACAGCGATTTTGCTCTTCAGAAAACCTCAAAATTAGAAATTGATAAATGTAAATAAAAAGGCATGTTCCTAGACCAGTTTTGGCTCAGAAATACAGAAAAGGCAATTATTTTTTCGTATCGTGTCAAAAAAGTAAAACAAAGTTATTAAAAAATGACGTCTGTTTCTTACACTTAAGAGAGCCATCACTCAGTCAAAAATCAAGATATTGCTTTTAAATTTGGTATGGGTATGTCCATACTCAGTTCCCTCACATATATTCTGGTTTTCTAATATCTTTGAAAATTTTGATTTTGTGCGGATTTTAAAAAAAAACATTTATTTTTTTATTTTAGGGGTCATAATCCAAAAAAATGCAAATCCGAGATTGCCATTTTAAAGAGAATACCATTTTGTATCTTTGGTGAATTGCGTTGGCAATTTCCTTAAAAACTATGTTTTCTACCATTTTTCAAATATTTATCTTTTTTCCACCAACATGACGTCATCAAAACATTATTATCTCCCACGCTACTTAACCCTATTTGTAACAGGGGGGGGGGGGCGCATTCCGCCCCCCCCCCCTCATGTTTTTCGCAGATATCTCC
Source organism: Chirona hameri (assembly GCA_036785665.1). Classification (NCBI taxonomy): domain Eukaryota; kingdom Metazoa; phylum Arthropoda; class Thecostraca; order Balanomorpha; family Balanidae; genus Chirona; species Chirona hameri. Next base: position 42,609 of record JAXIVJ010002326.1, read on the forward strand.
AGAACAGCTGGAAGCAGGCCCATGGAATTTTGGAACTTTTCATAGAATTGAATACCGCATTTGGAGTCAAAATGTTGAGTTCTTAACCTGAACAGAGGCGGTTCCAGGGTACAGTTTTGGGTGGATTCGGAGGCGACATTTGGAGATAATACGGAAATGCGATCTTCACGGTTTCTTCCTAACTGCCTCAAGTATGAAGGAGTTATATCGGTTTACGGAGATTGCAACAAGTGCAAATTAGTTGATGTTAATGAAATATCATAAAAATTGCATGGCAGAGGCGGTTTCAGGGGCTTGAAAAGGGGGTGTTTCCAGGAAGTATCCAATGCTTGGCGGGAAGCCAATAGAGCGATGTAAGGGGCATTTATAGATATCAAGATGTAAAAGATAGCTTCTGATTCCATTATTTGCATAATTTATTACATATAGAGTTTCAGGGGCGTGTTCAGGCACATGAAAAGGGGGGTAACTGGCATGGTGATGACGATATGCCAGCGATAACGGAGCAATAGACGTTTAGCTTATAATGATATATGCACATTTGAGGCCAGAAAAGGGAATAAAGTCATTTTTTGCAGAGGCGCGCTCAGGAATGGAAGAAAGGGGGTCATATTATTGCAAGAAAACTAAGAGGCATGGGCGTACAATGACATAACATACTGCAGTTTTCGGATGAAACACGCACCACAGGCTACTCTACGAACGATTATAAGATAATAGGCGAGTCCAGGTATGGTAAAAAGGGGGGTAAGCAATGTTAATTGAAGTTGTAAGTGAAATAGTCACTGTTGACTAGTTAGTATCATAATAGCGGATAATATACTTATCAAAAGGTCTTGCGCCGCCCCAGTTTGGATCCTGGATACGCCTATGATGAAGTACAACATGCAAAAAGGAACTATCTAGGATCAGTAACATATGTATGCTGGGTAGCAACTTGTCTACGGGTAATATTTTTTTTCCAGTTTGACCTCCCTTTTTCACTAACCTGGTACCGCCTATGGCAAAAATATGATTCATAACTGTTTTGTCTAATGTCACAATCACATACCATTTCATTTATTTTAAAAAAACATCAAAAAATGGTTTTATTACGCATTTACTTCACCCCAATATTGAGTGACCTGCACACGCCTATTATTTTTGCATTTTCAAACGTCACCGTCATATATCATTCTCCAATTCAATCTCTATCGATTCCTATTAGTTGTGTTAAAATCAGTCGATAAACATGAAAGCTATGTTGGATCAAAAATACCACTAAAATTTGTAGTTTTGGCCCCCCTGTTGCCCCCTATTCAAAAATTATATTGTATTATTATTTAGAAATGTAGATCGTGTTGAGGGGAACCAAACACCGTTCATTTTTGAAAATCGGACGGATAGATCTCGAGATCTCCGGGGGGGGGCGGAATCCGCCCCCCCCCCCCCTGTTACAAATAGGGGTAGCCAGGAGCCTGTTACAAATAGGTTTAAAGGGAAATAATAACCTTTTGATTTTGATAGCAACAATTTCTTAGACTACCGTTATGGTTTTAAAATTATTTTACTCAAATTTAAGAATTAAATAAAATTATTCCCAAATTAAAAGTTGTAAGTTTGGAGAGAAAAAATACAAAACAAGTACCTTGTGTACTTCGTGAAGGTTATTGACAAATTCGTTCTTCCCTACCATTGTTTACATCCAGTGCGGCATTTTTGGAGGCTCTGTGACGTTTCCGATCAAACTGATCCGTGAAGCAATCCGTGAAGCATCCGTGATGCATGACTGACTATCAGTATAAGTCATGAATAACAACAACATGCAAACTATGCCAACTCGAATGAAATAAGGGCTGAATGATTTGAACCCCAGGCAAGCAAGTATTCGCAAAGCACTCGGCACTACGCCACAGTAGCAAAAGGCGAGGGAAATGCATATTGGATACAATATTATTACGTCATAAGTTTCTGAAGTGTCAACTATACTATGAAATACAGTGATAAAATACCTTTAATAATGATTAACAAGAAAATTCAAACTTAAAAAAAAATTACTTTGAATAAGTCTTTAATTAGCTTTCAACTCAAAATCAGATACATTTTGCAATGCTACACAAGAATGGCACCAGTGACGTCATTAACGAAGCTTGCTACGGGACTTGGGTATACTAAACGGGAATATGGGGTGATAGCCTTTGACGATACCCGAGCGCTGCTCGGACACACGCTAGTAGCGCTAGTAGCGCTTTCGTTCTCCATGGCAACCAAGCGTCAGCCAATCAAAAGCCAGAAAGGGAATACGTTCTGACTTTTCATTGGCTCACGCCTGGTTGCCATGGAGAACGAAAGCGCTACTAGCGTGCGTTCGAGCAGCGCTCCGCTTCTCAGCATATAATCAGGAACAACTCGCCACAAATGGTTAAATGCGCCGAGAAACATGACAATGACTTTGTAAACAAATCGCCGACGCTAAATAGGTCGCCGTCGATGTGCATCGATGAGCTTCCGATTTAATTGCCAGTTTTGTGTTATTGTTTGTTAGTTTTTGGGGGATTTTTTTTCTTCATGATAATATAAAGCATAGTGTTATATACAGCCACATACAAATTATACAAAACTCCTAATGTTGAAAACAAATGAAGCGATTTTAAAAAATTGAGGGTCGCAACCACTAACTACACTGAAAAAAACTTACATTGGGGGAGTATTTTTAGTAGTATTTTTATCTACTTCGCACTATTTTTTAGACTATTTATACTCTTTGTTACGAAAAATGAAGAGCAAAATAATGCTAAGGTGTAAATTATCTCTATTTATGGTGTGATGCAGGGAGTACCTCGATCTTTTTTTACAACTTTGGTGCAATTTTAACTTATATCGCTTTTACGCCCCGGTTCAGTGGGTGGTAAAACTATTCTCCCAGTGCATTTTTTGTCCATCAGATAAAAATATGCATTTGGCAGCATACATTTGCACTGACCTTGGTCAGCTGATTATTCTGACCTGATTCTTATACTTCCCAAGTGTAAATAAACAACTATCATAGGAGGCCGTGGGGTGCGAAAATATAGAAAGTGGTAGTTATGTAACTAGGCGCATAATTTTGCACTGAGGGAGCTAGAATGCGCGTCGGTTGAGGTCTCTAAAGTTATTGTCAAGCTCGCATATAATGCACATATATCATTATGGAGGCACCACATTTGCCACAGATGATCAAATCATGAATGTGGATGTAGGTAGATGCAGATGGCAGCCTATATTATATCCATTTATGCTTTCCAGCCTGGGTTGGTTGTGGGTACTGCTTAAATATTTGTAATAGCTTTGGTAGTGATTGAGGTATGGTAAGATGCTGTAACACCGGACAGTCATTTCGTCGGACCTTTCATGCTAGCAGAATGTAAACAATGTGTCAGTCCAGTCTGCAAAATGTGGCAGCAACATTGACAAGACGTTTGGGACAGTGCACACAGTCTTTTTTATTTTTATATTGAATGCATTGTTTTCCTAACTCCTTGGCAGTGGCACGGTGTTCCTAAATTTGTATATTCCTAAATTTGAATTGTATATTCCTAAATTTGAATTGTCCCACCCAATCTTACTTCTGCGCTGGGCATTTCTGCCTTCCAAAAAATCAAAAGCTGCCTCAAATTTTCCAAAAGCTGCCCCAATTATGATGGGTTGGTGCCAACCCTGCGGCCTGCCCCGACAAGATATCGTCAAAACCTGCCACGTTTTGCAGACTGGGCGTCAGTACTGTCTACATTCTGATACCATGAAATGTCCAAGATTCGAACGTGTCCGGAGATCGGACTTTTACCCTAATATTTGACCAGGGCACCTACCTGTCAGTCCACCAAGTTTGTAACAATCAAGGTTTAAGGTTACCATCACATTTGTTAATCTGGAGGTTTGATGACGTCACTGGGAACATAATGGAACCTGACCTTACCTAATGGCTACTAGCATGGGCTTCTCCAGGGGGAGGGTCCCCTCCAACAGCAGTCGGGTGAGCTATGGTAATTTTGACCCATTTTTGGAACAGCATACCCAAAAATGGGCGCACTACGAAAAATGCGAACGTCTGCAGCAACCTTCACTACTTTAACGTGATCCACACATTGATTGGTGCGTCAATTGGTGTCTATGACGTCATCAAATTTAGCACCCTTGACTCCATTGCTAGCTTGGGTTTTACTGAAGTCAGAATCTTGCACAGGATCCTAGAACTGCTTTGAAGTCAGGATGCGGAGTGGAAAATTTAGCCTAAAAATAACTAAAGAGAGTGGAAGATTCAGTCTAAAAATGGTCATATGATGTAGAACCTACTCGTTTTAAAAGCCCCCCAAAAAATGCCAACTCGTTTTTTTAACTCGCCTATCAGAATCAGCTTTTACAAATGACAATATTTGCATAACCTGTTTTTATTTGTAATCTATAGGTTAATATAAACATAAGGTTATTAATATCAATGTAAGGCTTATAGTTGGCCAATGCATCTTGATATAGGGTGTGCAAATTCACAGTAAAACTAGTGGACAAGAGTGGACAAATATTACCCACAAGGTGTCATTTTCCACACATATTTTGCAATCCTAGGACGCTGGTCTTGCAACTTGTACTTACATTCTACAACCAGAAACCGTCGTAAGTGGCGTCTTTTGAGCGAGACCATTTCATATTTTTATGTTTTACTGCAAATCTATTTTCTTTCCTTGTCATCCATGGTTCCTATTTTTGGAAATAGCGTGCCGTATCCATTTTTGGATACGGTGTTCCAAAAATGGAATAGTTACCAAAAATGGGTCCAAATTACCAGTTAACGCGACTGACATTTTCATATTTAAACATTATGCCCATGGGCGTTACATGGAAATAATCGACTTTAGAATGCCTCCATCCCCTCCATATATTATGAAATGTGTCAATTTTGCTCAAATGTAGATGTTGTAGGGGCTATGGCCCATTGATCTGCTATAGTGTTATTGTATAGAAACCTACATGGCATTTGATACTTACATGAAGGATGTGTTTTATTGAAGAGATAACATGTTTTATGCTGCTTTTTCATTCTTAAGGTGTACATATTTTTGGCTGAAACTTCCACTCATATGTACCCACTGCTTATTTTAAGGCTTCTATATTCAAGGATGTCTATTTAGGTACTCAATGTAAAACCATTTGAATGGACGGATTTGCGAGGTCAGAACCCATGCTAAGCAGAGGTTGTTGCGTAGGTCCTGACCACCTGACCCCTACGCCAGGGCTGGGAAACCCTAGCTGTGTGTCACCGGTGGGATTCTGAAGCCACAAGTTTGTCACCAGCTTTTTTATACAAGTTTGCCAATTTAAAAACAATACAATTAATGCAAATTTATCATCTACCCTCACATGGACTGTACCTCGCACTTCTAATCACAATTTTGAATGTAATTTTACTACTTTTAAAACCAAACCATATGTGGTCTGATAAAAGTTGAAATTTGAGAATACCAATGGCGATTGCATTTTGTTTGTTCCTAGCTATCATAGTTCCCCACGATATTAGGTGGTTTCTGGAGCAAAGTCCTATACTTGGAAAATTTGACCTTTGATGACCTCTGGTGACCTCAATATTGCCTAAGCCAAAATAACGACGTTTCGACATGATTTTCGAAGAGCTGGGGCATTCCACGACATTTTGATTTTTTTCCCCCAAAACTGATATAATTATTTATATAATTTATTTTTGATATTTAGTTAAGTCAAATGCGTTATTAAATTTTAACCCTCATCTCTCACTTTTTGTTCAAAATTGGTCTATAGGGTTATCTTGGGTCCTGAATTCAGCTGTGGCAATATTAGCTCGATCTGATCTCAGGTTTTTGAGTTATAGCCTCGGGAATGTTGGCAAGGTCACCATGCAGAGGTATGTGTGGAGGCCAAAATAACGCATTTGACTTAACAAAATATCAAAAATAATTATATGGCTGAATTTGCAATGAAACAGAGATTCTATTTCTGTTTTTTGTTTTGCGCTGAATGACCTTGAAACCGTGACCTCGTGACCTTGTTTTCGTTGACCTCGTGTGACCCCGGGTACACCTCTGATTTCAATTTTTCACATTGCAAAATACTTGTCAATATATTGCCTAACAACGCAAAAAAATAACAAAGGTGCGTTTTTCCTCTAATTTCCGTATTTTCCGCCATTATGCGTGCGTGTTTTCGAATTACCCCCAGGGGAGGGTTAACGGGCGGATATCTCAGCTACCATTGCTGCTAGAGACCGGATTTTTGGTATACACATTGTCAGGGTGACTAGTAACACCACGCAGCTATCCGGCGTGGTCCAAAACGGATCGAAAGGTGAAGACCCCACCCAAATCAGTCCATAGGTTCGGAGCATGACGTCGGCACCAATTTTTGGCTGTTTTGGTCCAATTTGGTACACTTCGATTGAACCAAAGTGGATAAAACTCAAAACAACAACGTTTAGACCAAGCCAGATCGAATGGTGAAGACTCCGTTCAAATCGGTCCCATAGGTTCGGAGCATGACGTCGGCTGCAACGAGTTTGGCAGTTTTGGTCCAATTTGGTCCACTTAGATTAAACCAAAGTGGATAAAACTAAAAATTGCACCGTTTTGGACCACGACGGATGAAATGGTGAAGACCCCACTCAAATCGGTCCTATAGGCTCGGAGCAAGACGTCGTCGGCAACGATTTTTAGCGGTTTTTGGTACCAAAATGGAATTTTGGTTCACTTAGATTAGCCCAAAGTCGATAAAACTCAATATGGCACCATTCTAGACCACGTCGGATCGAATGGTGAAGACTCCGCTCAAATCGGTCCCAAAGGTTCGGAGTATGACGTCGTCTGCAACTATTTTTGACGGTTTTGGTCCAATTTGGTCCACTTAGATGAGACTAAAATAAATAAAACTCTAAACCACACCGTCTTAGATCACGCCGAATCGAATAGTGAAGACCCCGCCCAAATCGGTCCCATAGTTTTGGAGTATGACGTCGGCAACGATTTTGGTCGGATTTGGTCCAATTTGGTACACTTAAATTAGACCAAAATGAATAAAACTCCAAATCGCACAGTCTTAGACCATTCCGGATCGAATGGTACCCAAATCGCTCCCATAGTTTTGGAGTATGACGTCGGCAACGATTTTTGGCAGTTTTTGTCCAATTTGTCCCACTTAGATTAAACCAAAGTGGATACAACTCAAAATAGAACTGTGCAGATTGAATGGTGAAGACCCAACCCAAATCGGTTCCATAGGTTCGCAGATATTCGCCCATTACTCCTCCCTCCCTCATTCCTCCTCCCCTTATTCGAAACGTTAAAAAACGAAACCTAGGTATATTTGACAACTCGGTTCCGGTAAGCTTGGACAAAAGTCATGTTTTGCCATGTCCTTAGATAATTGATGCTTCGGCAGACGTACATTTCACCATATTTATTATTTACGCATGTATACTTTATGGAGCTATTCCAGGTACAGGTAGACCTTGTTCATGAACCTTACATTTGTTTAATTCCTCACACATTTCACAGCACTATGACGAGTTACAGCTAGTCACTATCACTGCTGCTGTGACGCTCTGCTGTGATGCTGTGCCAGTCTGTCCACCAACCAATGAGGACGCTTCTGAGTCTGCTGTAGTTTGGTGGTGGTTTGATATCACCGTTGAAATAAAAACCTTCAAATGCGAGCTTAGATCATATACCATGCGCTGGGTTCCTACACCCGGGCGCTCAAGTAAATACGGAAACTTCTTGCAAAATGTTACATAAAAGGCTAAGGCGCAAGTTTGCGCAACCTTTTCAAGCTTGACCCGTTATATAAGATCCCAGTGCACATCCTGTTGCTGGTTTTGATTCGCTACCTGATGATACTTATGATATCGGCACTAACGAATTTAATTATATTAATTTTAGGCATCAACAGAGATAAGGCGATATATTTAATATTTATTTGGCTTATGGATTTGCTCAATCTTCTAGATCTAACTATCATATGCACGACAACATATCATTACATCACACTATAACACACTAGGTGCGGAAAATGCAAGCATATTGCCTCATCATCACATTTTCCAGAACGTTTAAATCGCCCGTGAATGATGAGTTTTTAAAGGTGATGTGCACTCTTGTGTTTTAAGTCCCATTCCTCTACGAAAAAAGCATCGAATGATCAAATCAATGTGATATTGGTGATCAATGGACATTTTGCAGTCGATTGATATACATTTTGTTATCACAATCGGTAATTTATTTTTTGGAGTTCCGCGAGGCTAGACCGGCCGGAACGCCCACTGTGCAGTGGCGGCTTGTGTTGACGTCACAGTCTGAGGTCACCGCAACGGCCAATCAGCGGCCGCTTGGCCGGCTGGGGCCAAATTAAGGAATTGCCGTACGATTTTGACCCCAAGGCAATGCCCCGATCGCATTGTCGGCCTCTAGTTCAAAATCGTAGAAAGAAGAGAAACATGTTTACATGTTTTTCTGAGTTCGAAGATTTCCACCGGGCCGTCGCTCGAAAAGTGGGAGGAGCTTGTTTGTGTGTGTGTGCGCGTTTGTGTGTGTGTGTGTGTGTGTGTGTGTGTGTGTGTGTGTGTGTGTGTGTGTGTGTGTGTGTGTGTGTGTGTGTGTGTGTGTGTGTGTGTGTGTGTGTGTGTGTGTGTGTGTGTGTGTATGTGTGTGTGTGTGTGTGTGCCTGTCCAACGGAACGTATTGACACGTGGAGCCCAAACGGCTGGGCAGATTTCGACGTGGGTGGCACCGTTCGATGCGGCAAAACGGCGCACAGATGATCTTTTTGGGGGGCAGCTGTACCTATGTATAACTAAACCATTACCCTAACAACCTCGGCAACGTAACAACCTTATCAAGAACATAACCTGAACAGTCAAACAATGTCAATTATCAATGCAGTTTCTGAAATTCAGAACCCCTGACCCACTGGAATTACAAGTTTGTAATTGCAAACATTTCCTCACTTCCGTCAACCTTTGAGAAATAGAGCATGTGCAATTGCAAACATTTTTACAAACAATATCTTTGTAAACTAGTTTGTAAATAGTAAATTGAGATTTACTGCCCTGGGATTTTGTGAAATCCAAACTAAAAACATGTGTACAAATTCTTTGTAATAACAAAGAAATTCTTTGTAATTTCAATCTTTTTTGCTTTGTGAAATTGGCCTCTGGTCTGACGCTGATAGTCTATTGTTTACCACGACACCTAAATCTCTTTCCTTTTCAGTCTGCTCCATTTTCTGCCCACCCATTTGATATTTATGTTTACTGAAAACCCGTCCAGTGTGCATAATCTTACATTTACTCAAATTGAATTTCATCTACCATGCTTCAGACCACTCAACTAGCTTGTCCAGATCTGATTGAAAAACATCCTAATCATTTCTTACTCTAATAATCCTGACAACTTTTAGATCGTTTGCAAATTTCAAGACTTTGCTGTCTATACTGTTCTCAATTGCATTCACAAATATTATCAAAAGCAATGGGCCCAGGACTGAGTCCTTGAATAACCTCAAACTGGTTTATCAATAACCAGTCTGAATCCTACTCAAAATTGTTAGATCCCAGAATGTTTTTGTCATGATAAATAATAGTATAAGGAGTTCAAACAAACTTCCAAGCAGCTCCTCCAAGCTCCATGCGGATAACTCCCGGGCAAGGCCATAGAATACTAGGTAGAACCGTCCCCTGCTGCGACAGACTGGAAAGTGACGTCACCGGGGGAACACTTCTATCCGTCATAGGCATAGTAAGCTAAATATATGAAATAGTACTTCGCAAGTGACATACATGTAAAGTACATCAATAATCTGTTAGACAGTATAAAACTATAAAATCTCATATTTATGAAAAATAAACTTTAAGGAATCCAAAAGGTTTCACCCGGTGACGTCATTAGCGCCGATATGGAACAGCTTATAAGTATTGGGATGACAACGGCCCGACTCCCAGGAACACACACAATTTAAGAATAACGTGAGCCTGCGCCACGAATGTCAACTCACCACGAATGTTGTTCGTTATTGTATTTGTTATATTCTTTCCTAAGATAAATATCTACTACATTTTAATGTTGACATATAACATTGGAATACTCTTTAATTTTATCGTATTTTTACAGCAGGATATATTCAAAACAAACAATATAAAGATGTTAGCATATGAACAAAAGAATCGGAATTTTTCATCTGGGGGGGTTTCAAGGTTTACACAAATAAATAGCCAGAAACGTTTCTATAAAAAATGTATTTCCTTAGCTTTTTGCAGAATATGGCACTACCGCATTGTAAAGTCGTTTACAATTCCTGCGCGTATGCTCCAATGCCCATTTGTGTGAAATTTCTGGTACCCGCTCAAAGGCAAAGGATATTCCAACAAAATATGTGGCTTTGCATGTATGTATGTATGTATGTATGTATGTATGTATGTATGTATGTATGTATGTATGTATGTATGTATGTATGTATGTATGTATGTCGTATGTATGTATGTTTGTTTGTTTGTTTGTTTGTTTGTTTGTATGTATGTATGTATGTATGTATGTATGTATGTATGTATGTATGTATGTATGTATGTATGTATGTATGTATGTATGTATGTATGTATGTATGTATATATGTATGTATGGCAGGCAGGCGGGCAGGCGTGTGTGTGTGCGTGCGTGCGTGCGTGCGTGCGTGGGTGGGTGCGTGTGTGCCTGTCTGCCTGTGTGTATGTATGTATGTATGTATGTATGTATGTATGTATGTATGTATGTATGTACGTATGTATGTATGTATATACGTACATACATACATACATACATACATACATGCAAAATTCCTAAAAATCCAGGCAGTTTCGAAACTGCCCGGCAGTATGAAAACTGCCTAGGCAGTTTACAAACTGTCTGATGATGCACGACTCCAGCGTCTGCGCGGTCACGTGACGAGACCAAGCTTGTTGCTGCCGGTGATCAGGCCGTATCTACGAATGGTGATGCGTTATTCCTGCAAGCAGCACTCCTGTAAGACGAACATAGTCGATCTGAACAATGCACTCATGACTTAACAGGTGTCTACTCGGATGCCTCAAATAGTAATATAGATAAGTGTGGCCCGCTTGCTCCGCAATGCAAAGGTAACCAAGTTCCCGTATCCCGTATCCTGTTGGCGTAGCCAGTTTCCCGTTCCCGTAGCCCGTAGCCCGTAGCTCGTAGCCCGTTCCCCGTTCCCGTATCCCGTATCCTGTATCCCGTATCCCATATCCCGTATCCTGTATCCCGTATCCCGTATCTCGTTCCCGTAACCCGTACCTTACTCGTTCCGAACATCACCAATCTCGTGTAGGCTTTACAATAAAGTTCGGATTTTAAATATGCGTCAATTTGGTATCCGCCGACGGAGGTTCGTTTTTTGCTTAGCTTGCTTTTATAACAATACAAATGACTTGAGTCTCAATAGTTCGGAAAATAGTCGAAAAAAGTGTCACTATATTTCGGCACAAACCTTCATCAGGTGACTGAGGGCAATTCGCCTGCGAAAACTACAACACACAAAATATCGCGAACGTGATACCTATTTTACAAGTACTTTGAAGTAACTAATATTATCCCGCACCGAAAAATCCTTCCGTCATTGCTTCACGTGCTAAATGCAAAATATTTGGTGTCGCCGAATAACTCAAAATTTAATCGGTTGGCGACCGTTTAAATAAAATGTATACGGTCGCCAACCGTATAAATGCTTTCCCTATTCCAAGCTTTCTGTCAACTGGCTATCTTTGTATCGTATTCTTCCCGCCCCCCCCCCCCCGCCCAAGGCCCTCCCGCCCCCAATTCAAGTAGTATTGTAATTCAAGTGCATCATTTCCTTCGATGTAGTTTCAGATTGGTACACGTTGTCTTCTTTTTCGTTGATGCTGGCACAGCTGATTCAATGAATTGGTTAATATCAACACTAAGCGCATCTACATTTACTTTATCGTGATCAGATTCCTCATCTTCATCCAAAAAAGACATCAAATCAAAATATGGCTTTTGAAATCTAGAGGCCATGTTAATCTACTGCTCAAGTCAACATCTCAAAATGCCAAAAGCTGGCCTACCAAAATTGCCCTGCTAAGAAAAGCTCGTGAAAAAATGCGAACGGCACGTGATAAAATCATTAAACCGCTCGTAGGTAGAAAAATCATTTAAACGTCTCGCCTGCGGCTCGACGTTTAAATGACTTTTTCTACCTACTCGCGGTTTAATATATATTACAAGACACACAACCTATCATATAAGACACACATAACGTAGCACGTAATGAACAAAACATAATCACAAGTACTGAATAATATGAAACAAAACATCAAAGTCGTATGCCAAGCAAACTTCTGAAGACTATCAATGAATACAATTTGATCCTAAATAAATTTAGATACACCGATGCGAATTCAGGATAAACTACACTTGGAGGTCCATGTTACGTCAGTGCCCGACTGCTACTAGCTCAAAAGTGGCCAGCCTGCTACATTTTTGTTCATGACAGGTTTGAGGTCTCGAATAAACATGGTTTCCTTTACTTTGCGTTCAACATGGCTGTGGTACTTACATAATATTTTCCCCGTTATCGGAACTTCAGGAATGACATCATAACCGTGCTGGGATTGAAAGTGAAGCCCAACAGGGTTGTTGATGTCCTTCCTGAACGCAGCGCGGCGGTGGTCAAAGAACCTTTCTCTTACGCCCGGGGCGTATGCATTCCCCCACGTATGTGGCTGGGCAAAGGTTGCAGCTGACTTGATAAACTGCGTTGTTGGTCACACAAGTTTGATCAAAGCCGGACTTACAGGGAATGCATACACCACGTTTGATGGGACAAGTTGGTCCTCGTAGGTCGGTCCTGGTGAGTTGTCGTTTAAGTGACCCCTTGTTGACCCATGACACTTTACAAGGAAGGCCGCTGGCGCGTACTATCCGTTCGACCTTCCTGCAAAGTTCATCGTCAACGAACGGCAAAGTTATATATGTTCGGTCCGGTCCATCAAACTCACTACAACACGGGAGGATGACAACGGCTCCATTCCTTTTCTGGACATCCTGCTGACTCGCGACACTGACAATACCTACAGCACAGAACTATACGTAAAAGACACTCACTCTGGGATATCACTACATTACCAGTCAGCCCACCCTCGCATCACCAAAGAAAACACTCTTAGGAACGAACTTCGTAGAGCAATCCGACTGTCATCCACACCACAAGCAGTGACACGGAGCATCAGTCGGGTCATACATACATTTCGCAACAACGGCTACCCATCCAAACTCATCTTTAACATGGTAAAAGAGGTCAAGGGGAGACATAAGTACGGGACTACACCGGGACAAACCAACGCACAGACAAACAAGACAAAAAAAAAACACCGGACCGAACATATATAACTTTGCCGTTTGTTGACGATGAACTTTGCAGGAAGGTCGAACGGATAGTACGCGCCAGCGGCCTTCCTTGTAAAGTGTCATGGGTCAACAAGGGGTCACTTAAACGACAACTCACCAGGACCGACCTACGAGGACCAACTTGTCCCATCAAACGTGGTGTATGCATTCCCTGTAAGTCCGGCTTTGATCAAACTTGTGCGACCAACAACGCAGTTTATCAAGTCAGCTGCAACCTTTGCCCAGCCACATACGTGGGGGAATGCATACGCCCCGTAAGATAAAGGTTCTTTGACCACCGCCGCGCTGCGTTCAGGAAGGACATCAACAACCCTGTTGGGCTTCACTTTCAATCCCAGCACGGTTATGTTATTCCTGAAGTTCCGATAACGGGGAAAATATTATGTAAGTGCCACGGCCATGTTGAACGCAAAGTAAAGGAAACTGCACGCGCCACGCACTGCTCGCCGAACCTGAAGTAAGCCATCAGTTGCTATTTTCAGTCAGATTTTCAGTAGCCTTAGAGGTTATCTTGTATATAAGCCATAGTAAATATACTGATGACCTGTTTTACAGAGTGAATCCTTCTGTGAGGAAGGGGGCAACATTTTTTCATGTTGACTGGTTCATTTCTTACCTTCAATCTTGATATCAATGCTTGAACATGATTTCCATGAAATCCGTTGCTCCTAAAGCAGGTGTTGATAAGAATGGGCTTAGTACAGTCTGAGTTCTCTGGCATTTCATATTTTTCACAAAAGTTAAACTAGGATAAACTATTCCGTAAAGTTAGATTGAGATGTAATGAATTGTATTGGTGGTTTAGGGCGTACACATTGCCGGTATTAGTTCAGTAATTCACCTACCCAGTTTATGATGTTATTGAGGTCTCTAATAGAAGAAGAGTAGTCAGCTGACGGTAATATTACCACAGACTGAAAAGTGGGCTATCTTCGACGGCTCACACTAAAAGCTGGAGTTTTCGTAGCAGTTCGCCGCCATGGACTGCTAGTGAGCCGGGGTGTAATGTCGCAAGCAAATGATACCAGTTATATAATAAATATGTATTTATTTATCAATTAATTAAAAGATAAATATTTAGCGTTAACTGGTCCAATTTGCTTGCAACGTCATAACACCCTGGCTCACTAGTAGTCCCTGACGGCCAACTGTTGTGAAAACTCCAGCGCAAATAGTAATTGGAAATTGGAAACGCGACAGGTGGGAAGTAGAGAGGAGATCTGCGCTCGACAGGATGGGTCGGCTTGGGCTGACCTACATGATGGGTCGGCTTGGGCTGACCTACAGGATGGGTCGGCTTGGGCTGACCTACAGGATGGGTCGGCTTGGGCTGACCTACAGGATGGGTCGGCTTGGGCTGACCTACAGGATGGGTCGGCTTGGGCTGACCTACAGGATGGGTCAGCTTGGGCTGACCTACAGGATGGGTCGGCTTGGACAAGTGGCAGCAAGTCGTGTGCTGCATAGGAATCGCCCATAATCACTCGGCGATGGGGCAACTACGGTGAAATTAGGGGGCGGAATTCAGCAATAGTGCTCTTTGTTCTCCAAAATCACAGTACCCCTTTTTATCCAGAAACGCAATTTATGCAATTTTTGCTATAGCAACGGAGACTAGTGTGCGTCGTGTGCGTTTTTATAGGAATATTTAAACGCATAATGCTAACATCAAATTTAACCATTCATCGTACATAAACGCTCTAACTTTGGTGAACTACATAACCTGAATGTTTTGTTCGCAATAATTAATGGTAGCATATCATTTAAACGCACTGGGCTCTACCCTTGCATGTGTAACGCAAACAGCGCTAATTTTTCCCTGCTCCGGCACCAGTCTTTATAAGCGTTATTTTATTCTGATAATTGCAGGTGATGTAGTTTATGATCGTGTCTTACACTGATAAATTTGACTAAAATAGCCCGATAGTAATTGACGTTGTCGTAGTACGGAAGCCACCTGGAATAAATCACATGTCAATCGGCTGACGGTATATAGTACTTACTCTGCAGCAAATATGCCATCCGTTAAATCATGATACATGCTAATAAAAGTGTGTAAGTAGTAGGTGTAAGAAGGGGTCGTGACAGGAAAAGGCGCACTAAACCAATTTGGTGGTCGCTGGGTTACCATCACAACTGATAACATATTGATGTGCGTTTTACTTACTAACCAGAGAGCTGCCACACGTCAGTCGTTACTTAGCAGGTATTTATTTGCATTGGTCTTACACATGAAAAAGGAACGCTCATTCGGTGACCTGGACCCTAGACTCCGGTCACAATCGGTCATAATGTATCGGTCATCAGAGGGTGGCTGTGGACCCTAGACGGCCACAATGTAGACATCAGAGGGCGGCTGTGGACCCTAGACGGCCACAATGTAGACATCATAGGGCGGCTGTGGACCCTAGACGGCCACAATGTAGACATCAGAGGGCGGATGTGACCCTAGACGGCCACAATGTAGACATCAGAGGGCGACTGTGGACCCTAGACGGCCACAATGTAGACATCAGAGGGCGACTGTGGACCCTAGACGGCCACAATGTAGACATCAGAGGGCGGATGTGACCCTAGACGGCCACAATGTAGACATCAGAGGGCGGCTGTGGACCCTAGACGGCCACAATGTAGACATCATAGGGCGGCTGTGACCCTAGACGGCCACAATGTAGACATCAGAGGGCGGCTGTGACCCTAGACGGCCACAATGTAGACATCATAGGGCGGATGTGGACCCTAGACGGCCACAATGTAGACATCAGAGGGCGGCTGTGACCCTAGACGGCCACAATGTAGACATCATAGGGCGGCTGTGACCCTAGACGGCCACAATGTAGACATCATAGGGCGGCTGTGACCCTAGACGGCCACAATGTAGACATCAGAGGGCGGATGTGACCCTAGACGGCCACAATGTATAAATCAGAGGGCGGCTGTGGACCCTAGACGGCCGCAATGTAGACATCAGAGGGCGGCTGTGACCCTAGACGGCCACAATGTAGACATCAGAGGGCGGATGTGACCCTAGACGGCCACAATGTATAAATCAGAGGGCGGATGTGGACCCTAGACGGCCACAATGTAGACATCAGAGGGCGGCTGTGACTTGCATACTCGACAATGCAGTAGTACAACATAGCAAAAACTAGGTGGTTCGTATGATTTTGCTAGTTTTTAACATGCGCCAAGGAACCACTGCGGCTGCTCATGTGAGACGTTTTCGTCTTAGCCAGGCTTCGTCGTAATCTGAGTCACCACTGCTGTCACCACCACTGCTGTCACCACCGCCGCCGCCGCCGCCACCGCCACCGCCACCGCCACCGCCACAGCCACCCCCGCCACCGCCACCACCACCGCCGCCACCGCCACCCACCACCACCGCCGCCACCCACCTCCACCACCGCCGCCCACCGCCACCACTACCGCCAACGCCACCCACCGCCGCCACCGCCGCCACCGCCACCGCCGCCACTCACCGCCACCACCACCACCACCACCACCACCACCACCACCACCACCACCACCGCCGCCACCACCACCACCGCCGCCACCCACCACCACCCACCTCCACCACCGCCACCACCACAGCCACCCACCGCCACCCACCGCCACCACCACCGCCACCCACCGCCACCACTACCGCCAACGCCACCCACCGCCGCCACCGCCACCACCACCACTGCCACCACCACCACCACCACCGCCACCGCCACCGCCACCGCCACCGCCACCGCCTCCGCCACCGCCACCACCACCGCCACCGCCACCGCCACCGCTACCGCCACCGCCACCGCTACCGCCACCGCCACCGCCACCGCCACCCACCACCGCCACCGCCACCGCCGCCACCACCACCGCCGCCACCACTGCCACCGCCACCACCACCCACCACCACCACCACCACCACCACCACCACCACCACCACCACCGCCACCACCACCACCGCCACCGGGCTGCAGCCGGGACCAGCCGGGCTGCAGCCTGACCCTGCCGTTTTTACGGGGGGGGGGGGCGACCTTGGCTGGGGCGGCTACAGCGCGGTACTTCCATCGTGAATCACTGCTGGCTGCCTCACCGACGGCGGCATCTCACGAGACGCGCCGGAAATGCCGCTCCGAGCCGCCACGGCCAGCCTCGGCGATTACAGCGCGCGATTATGACACAGAGAGACTATTAAGACGCAGCGGTCTGCAGGATCATCGCCTAGCGGTGGCGTTTCCGCAGTTTGCACTGGTTAGTAATCGCTGGCTTACTACTTCCGAGCTGGTTACTCCCACGTCGTCGACGGCATTCCTCCTAATGCCGTCGACCAACCGGGCTGCAGGGGACCAGCCGGGCTGTATGACGTCAGTAAGGGCCACAGATGCAGACAGACACAGACACAGCGTTTCCATCAGAAATGCATGATCAAGACCATACGAGCACGGCTTGACTGCATGCCCTGTTAAAGATGCTTGCACGGACAGGCCTCACGAGGACCGTGAACTCGTGAGACCTCGTGAGAAATGGCGAGAGCCGGCGGTGTGGCATCCATGGTTTACGTCTTATAATTTTGTACCTAATCACACAAAAGGAAAAAGGATCGCGTCAACCCTGGCATACTCGCACGCAGGGACGTAGGAACGTTACACAAAGTGAGAGGGCCAGTGAAACTTTTATCTCGTCTTGAGAGAACCACAATCCCCCTGTTTAAAATGTGTTTACCGATTTGGGCTCTTCTCGTCTTGGCGAACCTTTTGCCATCAAACATTTTCCTCATCAAGCAAAAGAAGAAGATTTTAGCCAAACAAATGGACGAAAAGTGAGGGGCCATGCCCCCCCCCCCCCCCCCCCGGCTCCCACACCTATGCTCGCACGCTCATGTGCTCCTGCGGCCGGATATGCACGTGTGACTCAGGCCCCGCTGCATGCCACAACGCCAGGTGGGAGGCGGCAGGCTGACCGATCACGTGACCGCCGTGCGGAGGCACTGGGTCAGTCGGTAATCCACCGGCCACGCTCCTCTGCAGCAAGCTGCCGCCTGTTGACGTGGCCGTGCACATGCCCAGACGCGGTGCACAGACGCGGTGCATCCACCGGCCACGCTCCTCTGCAGCAAGCTGCCGCCTGTTGACGTGGCCGTGCACATGCCCAGACGCGGTGCACAGGGGTGGTGCTCGCCCCCCGGCGGCAAGGGTCCGGCGGCGCTGCCGGTATCGTGCACTGCGCTGTATAATACATTCGGCGAGCCCGGCCAACAGCGGGCCAAGCCGGCGCCGCCG
This sequence comes from Chirona hameri, assembly GCA_036785665.1. NCBI lineage: Eukaryota > Metazoa > Arthropoda > Thecostraca > Balanomorpha > Balanidae > Chirona > Chirona hameri. Next base: position 61,321 of record JAXIVJ010002326.1, read on the forward strand.
AGCCGGCAGCAGCAGACATGATCCGACATGCGGCTCTTCACGTATAATACATGCGGCGAGCCCGGCCAACAGCGGGCCAAGCCGGCGCCGCCGAGCCGGCAGCAGCAGACATGATCCGACATGCGGCCCTTCACGACTGGCTTATCTGGTCAGCGGCTATCACGGAGTGTGCAGTCCAGTTTACAATGTGTGGCAGCGTGTCAACGTGCAATCGAAATATGAATCAGGGTTGCCATGTTTGACGGCGTAAAATCAATCACAAGGCTTTCCAAGCTCACGTGAATAGTTAAGTCCGCCCCTGTAGCTCAGTTGGGAGAGCGCCGGACTTCTGACCTCACCCGGTAGTGGCAGCCCGGGTTCGAGTCGCTTCGGCGCTCGCTATTTGCCCCTGACTGGGATGGCCTGTGGCCGGTGGCAGCGGTCACACTCAAGGTCAGTTGACGTCAGAGGGCGGGGCGGACCGTTTCCAGGTATGTCGGGCACGTACAACCTTCGCTTCTAAATTCTGCCGGACGCCAGGAATTGCTTGATCGGGTGGTGGGGTCAGGGCCTGCGCAACAAGCTATGCTTAGCGCTGGGCCCGACCTCGGAAATCCATCCATTCAAAAACATTCGGACTAAATTTATTATAAAAAAAGAGTTATGTGGGGTTTGGTGGACTTTCGAGTGAAAGTTCATTCAGGTGTGATTTAGGTTTTAGTAATACAAAGTGGCAATCCAAAACAGTCTCATAAACAGTATCCCTTGTTGGAGTCAAACCATACGTTCATGGTATGACGGACGACATGCACGAACACCTTGCATAGTTAATATGGCTATGTCCATCTATATTCTATTGTCACGCATCAGCGACATTGTTCCTGCGACCCACCAGCGATATGTGGCACAGTTCCTATCTCACCTCGACTGACCCATCTAAACTTCAGCGGCGACCACCACCACTGTTTTGTTTAAATAATTTCTGCTGAGTTGATGTCTCATAATTTTACTTCTGCAGAATAGGGCAACATTTGTGTTAGGAAGATTTGAAGAGCATAGGCAAAGCAAATCACCCTTTAAACCATAACAATAAGAAATGAAAGGATTGCAAAACCTGTACAATTTTTGTACTGTGCAATTCGGAGCAAGGAATGATATTCATCAAACAAATGTTCAAGATCAGAAACAAAGTGAACTAGCTTATTCAAATGAAGTGCAATTTGAGTATAACATTGACATGAGATTCAGATTCAGATTATATTCGCATGAGGTCCACAACAGCTGGTGGCTTTTCACACACGCACATCATCATAGGTAAAACAGTATAAGGAGTGTCAATATAACTAAAACATTGCCTAAATCAGGAGACATTGCAACATTGACTATAATGTCTCCTCACTTTGGCCTAACCATCCATATTCCTGGTTGCTGCTCTAACATATGAACAGTCTATCCCATTCTATAGGATATCTTAGTTATTATGGGTACTTTTGAAATATTTATAGTATTTCTGGAGTTATCCAATATTGGTAGGTAGGTACATACCTACCTACAACAATACTATATTTACCATGGTATCAGTTTATACAGGACAGCAAACAGCATTTTCTCAACTTTTATCCAGTTTTATGTAAGATATCTCATATATTTGTTTTTGTGTGTAACATTGCTGTCTCGTCTCTGTTAGTTAACTTTTTGGTGTGTTATATCTGGAAAGTCAAGATGTTTAAACATCTCTGGAAAATATAAATTACAACTTCTGAAGCATCATGAATACCTGAACACATCTAACTTAGGATTCTAAAAACAACAAGTTCCAGGGTCCCATAATGATGTTGTCACGTAATGTGACAGCTTTTGTGTTCTGAAAGTGAGTTCGTGACAGCCTAAACATTTTTTGCACCTCTGGGTACTGGGCAGCCATGCCCCTCCATTGAAAACGAATGCAAACTCTTCCTAGTCTTCAAGAGCCTACAGGTACTCCTCGATCACCACATATTATGAACTTATCGGTTGTGAATCTAATACATTCCCAATTCAAATGAGGTTTCTGATAGGTACACCAAGAGGGGGTCTAAAAGAAACCAATGGGGTTTCTGATACCCAAGAGAAGATATAAAAGATTAAAAGGTAAACATTTGTGGAACAGTTCTCAAGTTGTGTTTTCAGTGAAGTAGTATCGTCTCTCAACCCGCGACTTACTAGGGGAGGGGGCTATTTCCCCCTCTTTCCCGTTATTTTGCAATAACTCCTAAACCAACACCAGTATCAACACCTATCTGTTAGTACCTTCTCTCACATCAATTATACGCATGTTGGCTAAAGGAAAAAGATGAGGTTATGATAGGTCAACCGGGAATAACGTCAGAGTGACGTCATGTTCTTCGGTTTTTGTTGCAAAATAATGGTTTGCGGAAAACGCTGTCAAAGTTACAATGTTTGAGATAAATTCAATTTTCCTAAATCAAATTACTGACGATAGACCGGGCTATCACACTGTTTTCTCGAAATTGTGAGCTTATCTGAAATTCAAAATTTTGAGAAATCCATTTTTTTTTAAACAATATTTTCACCAAAAAAAAAAGAGTTATCCCAAAACCGGAATATATGTGATTGAGACGTCTTTGGTGAATACGTGTACCAAATTTGAAGTTGATATCTTAAAAAATGGCTGGATATAACTTTTAAATTACAAAAATCGACCACCTCTCAAAGCATTACTATGCATACAAAATGCATTTCCGTTTTTGCTTTTTACTTTTATCTATATGGAACAAACAATGTTCTAAGGTAATTTTTCGCGTTCTAGACGAGAAAAAAACAAAACCATAAACATATGTTACAACGCCTAATGCCCGTAATCTGCAGTTTGACCTCGTGACCTCGGATGACCTTGACCTGACCCAAGATCATAAATAGCTTAGAATGGCACTTAGAAGTGTCAGACACACGGATCATACCGATTTATCAATTGCTTATGCGTTTAATATCGCAATTTTGTGCGATAATTCCATCCATCGAGACCTTTTGACAAGGTCAAACATTTTGTACTTGACCTGATCTGTGACGTCATCGGTGCCCCAAGGTCAACAATATTAGGTTTCCCTCGATTAATTGTCCAGGGTTATCGAATGCCGTTTGAATTTGTACAATCGGTCCAGTAGTTCCGGAGATCCGGGGGGGGGGGGGTAGCCCCCCCCCCCTCCTCCACCAGTAAGTCGCGTTATGGAATATACCCCAGTTACTCGCGGGTTAGCCTTTGACCTACCCCATACTGACATGAGCTGCCCCAAACTCCTTATTCCTGCCCCAAATTTATAAAAGTAGCCCCAGTATTTGTAATGCTGCCCCGCCCGACTATATCCCACTTGGTGCTGCTCTGCTGGCCCTGCCCTGACATGATTTTGTCAAAACCTATCATGACACCATGTTTGGCAAACTGGAAGATTGGTAATGGCGGCATCACTGAAGCATCCTAACCTAACCTAGAAAGCTACACCCACAAACTAACTTACCTATCAACTAACCTACAATTTGTTAACATTGTCTGGGTAGCAAGGTAGGGATGCAACCAGTAGCGTACCCAGGATTTGCTCCAGGAGGGGGGCATTTTTGCTCAGGGGGGCATAAAGTACCCCCACCCAAAAAAAACTACCGGATTTGGCCCACTATATTTTTAAAAGGGCATATTTTCACCATTTTTCTCTTTAAAAAAATCAAAAAAATCATTCATTTTTTCGACCAAAGGGGGGCATGTACAGCCCTTCAGGGGGGGGAATTGCCCCATTTGCCCCCCCCCCCCCCCCTTGTGTACGCCTATGGATGCAACTAACTAACTATATTTTTAAAAGGGCATATTTTCACCATTTTTCTCTTTAAAAAAAAATCATTCATTTTTTCGACCAAAGGGGGGCATGTACAGCCCTTCAGGGGGGGGGGGGGGGGGAATTGCCCCATTTGTCCCCCCCCCCCTTGTGTACGCCTTTGGATGCAACTAACAAATAATGATTGTTTCATGCTAATTTAGGTAGGAATTGATAGAGAATAGTCTAAACACTACAAATATCATGTGTTTGTCATGATCTAATCGCACACAAAATAACGGTAAAATGAATAACCTATATAGAAAGTAACTTCTCTGATTCTGCTGAAGGCAGACCATAGGAGATATTTTAGGCTAGTGTTAAACAAATACCTACCTATTTTAGGTTAAGTATTGTGTTTTTGGCTTCAGGCCGAAGGCCTGAAGCCTAAAGCACAAAACTTAATATGAACGAAAAATTATCCCTGGTCTAAAATCGATTCCTGTCAACCCCAAGTGCACACACCCTGGGGCCATTATCAGTAGCTTAGGTTAGGTAGGGGTAGGTTAGCTTAGGTGATATTAGGTTAGGTTAGGTTAGCTAAAGTTTGGTTTGGTTAGGGACGTCTTTATTTAAAGGGATATCACAACCTTCCTTAAAATTGTATATATGATAGAGCCAGTTTCCCCTATCCCAAAAGTCCAGTCAGTTTTGAAAACTTTGCTCTCAATTGTCTGCAATCTTCATTTGAAGATCAATCTTTGATGCTTTTTCTTTAAAAAAAACATATGACTGCTACGAAAAGTATGTGCATACTTATCTTTGTAAATAGGGAAAATGCATGGTTAGAAAAGTTAAATGGAGATACAGAATAAGCAAAATTTAAAATAAATATTGTTAATAATTGGGTGGCAAATTTTTGAAAATGGACTGGACTGTTGGGATAAAGCAGTCAAGTCTTATCATATAAAACATTGCTTAAAAAAGGTTACCTATCATATCCCTTTAACCCACGGTCAAACGGGTTAAGGTATCGGCTGACAAGCTTTTTCAGGCACTCCGGCCGGAGCTCGACTAGTTGTGTCAGTAGTAGTGCGTGTGAAGCTAGAGTGACTGTAGACTTCTGCAATGTCGTGTTCTATGCCGTAACCTGATTAGGTACATGTTGTGAGAAAGTTGAGTCATCAGCGATCGATACAATGCTGTGTACGCTGCCATCGGCTGCTCCGAGCGTGTTATATTACTGGAAATACTTTGTTGTGTGATGATAGTGACACTGACATTTATTGTAGATGCAGTTTGTTTGTGCCTAAGTTGCATAACACACTCTTCTAAAACTGACCCCTGTATCCTTTTGTTAAATGCAGCGTATGAAAACATTGACTTGTGTTAAATAATATGGTGCTATTCTAACATCGTTCGTACGTTGACAATTCGTATACGTATGTGTAAAATATGTGAGAAAAAACTATAAAAAAAAAATTATATATATATATATATATATATATATATATATATATATATATATATATATATATATATATATATATATATATATATATATATATCCCTTTAACCCTCGCCCGGGTAGTGCAAAATCACTACGTGCTCGGGTAGGGGAGGGGTTGGTACGACCCCCCTTATAGTTTCGCCCCTATTTAAGCTAAAGCTTCGATTTATAGACGAGTGTGTTGCTTGTGACAAGAGGAAGCCATTGATACCCGATTTTAAGATTTTGGGTTATTAGGTGACCTCTGAGGTCATGTCAATGACCCAAAAGTCATAAAAATGGAAATGCGTATAAATTTAATTTTATCGAGCCAGAATCCGAGCTAAAATCGTGAATGAGCATATCATAGTGCTTAATAGGTGCCAAATTCGTAACCAGCGTCACAAAATGTCCTAAAAACTGCCAAATTCCAAAAAGGTCATGTCAGGTCATCTGAGGTCAGTGACCTTGGTTGATCTGTGGATGCGTATGACCCCAGTGGAACATTAAATTACCTAAAATGGATCCCAAATTTGAAATCAGCGTCACAAATTGTCCTAGAAACCCGCAGAAGCCCAAAAAAGTCATCTGAGGTCATCGGAGGTCAATGACCTCAGTTGACCTCTGAAAAGGTCAATCAAGGTCACAATCTCAGTGGAAACCACAACTGTCACCTGGAAACACCTTTGCATATGCTCCTGAACAACAAACACTCGGAAACTGCAGAAGTTACAAGCATCGATCTGCGGGACGCCAGTTGCGCCTGACATGACCTTGAGAAACAGGTCATAGGTCACGGGTTCGAAATTCATTTTTTTTCTCAAGATTATGTGTCACATTTTTCAAAAGTAGGGTACTGAAAGTTTGATTGCAATCGGTTGGAAAATACGCGAGTTATTCCAGAAAAACCGAGGGGGTGGCATCCACCCCTCCCCCCCCCCCGCTACCCGGGCGAGGGTTAAGGAGAATTCAGCAGTAAAAAGTGAGGTGCATGCATAAACTTTCACCATTGTCTATGATAGTAATTTTTTTACTGGCATCAGCCTAGCGGATACTAAAATACATATACATTGAAACTGATTTAATCTTTCTTTCACAACTACTTTAAGCCATAAGTACCTACATAAAGGTGACCGATCAAGGTTTCTCCTACTTATTATGTATGCCTTCCACCTATTTTGGTGTCAATCGATGGAGAATGGTCTAAATTATATTGCACTGTTTCATGAGCATCTAACACCAACAATATTACAAATCTGAAAATATTTAAAACCTCACTGAGGATTTCAAACTCTGGCCACGCTGTGTGATTGTTTATGACGCAGAAGTAATCTGCTATTGTCATTGTCAAAAATGAGTTTGGAACAATGATGTCACAGATGCTAATTGGTGGAGAAGCATCCACCCACACTAGTGGGCTAAGGTAATTCAGTTGGGGACACAGTAGGGAAATACTCTAAAAATGAAGCGTTCCAAAAATAGAGCCGGTGATGTCAGAATCTCCCATAGACATGCATGCAAATGATCTAAAATTAGATCGCCTTTATTAACACTTTTTACATAAACCAATTGCAAAATGTCAGAAAACAAGGAAGCCATATAGGATACAAAAATGATCAACGTTCATGTTTTTTTTTTTTCCTGCGCAAGTCTGAATAAATCCAGATGCATATCGAAAATGTGTTTGGAATTGCAAACTTCCAAAACGTGATGGGAACATTTTGGCGTGCTTGGCCCAATCCGCTCTAATTATTGAGTAGGCATGCTGGTCAGGACTCTAATTTTGGATTATCACCTCTATTTATTGAGCATTGCAGCACCAGACAACGGCAGGTAATCCAAAAATAGGGTAAGGATGTTTCCTGCCAGTGACATTCATACATTTAATGTGACCGATCTTTAAGCAAAGTTTGAAGTTTTGTCTTGACATACATGCTTTCTATGGGTCGTCAAGTGGCTACAGTGCTACGCAATAGCCGTTTAAAAAGGACCTTATTTTTGTGACCGATTACAATGCATCAAAATATAAAATTAGAGCACTCTATTTTTAGAGTATTTCTCCCTACCGTGTCTCCAATTGAATTATAATGAAAACGTGAAACAAAGATTTTCTGCCACAGGCAGAACATAGGATAAATTTTATGCAAGGATATAAGCTTTATAAATCGTGTTTATATAGCCTTTGCTCATGGTAAAGTAGATACATTCGATAAAATAGTTGCAAGGGTATCTATATTACTATTTGACAAGCGTCTGTCTGTCTGTCTGTCATGCCGGAACGAATTTATCACAGTAAAGCGGCAGTTATATATTGCAGTACCACATTGCTATAAGCACGTGATGTACGTGATTTTAAGGTTTTCAAGCGAGGTTACGGATACTACCGAGTGGTGTATAATTCGTACATTGCCGACGCATTTGATACGATAGTTACAGACAGTTTTAGTTTGTGCAGTTTTGGGCGAAGGTTTGTGCTGTAACTAACATTGAAGGAGGTGTTAATAATTATTTTATCGTACACAAACAGAGGTCTATTTCACAAAGAAGTTAGTAATTACACATGTTTGCGATTACAAACGCAAGAAAATATTGCAAACCTCACAAAAAGACATTTCACAAACATTCGCCACCTCTGAATTACCGATTGTAAAGAAAATTGTAAACACAAATGTTAGTACAGCAGAAAGCTTGACATCAAGAACGTTTGTATTAAACTTGATGCTAATGACAAATAATTTGATTGTTAACAAATTAATTTAACAAATATTTACATTGTGGCTTATTTTTTTTATTCAATATCAAATTAGTTATAGGGAGAATAATCTTTTAATTAACATTTCATCGGAATGCAAACTCTGATCGTAAAAATACATCTTGGTAAGCAGTTAGAGTAAACAGAATTTGACCATTCACCAGGTGGCGCAGCATAACAACAGAACTACTCTTAAAAGAAAGATCGTTGAATTTCTCGACCATGTGCTCACCTAACCTAGCCGATTTCCTACGTCGTAAAGGGTGAAGGTCACTGCACATTGCACAAGACATCCTTGACCGATGCAATTCTATCGCCATGCGGGTTCTCCGCGCGGAGGCGCCCCTCACAGCGCAATCGGTAAGGTGCACTGGGGCTTCAAAGCTGGAGATCCCTGTTCGAATCTCTCGGGGAAATAACTTCTTTTGGGCAGCTATACCTATGCATAACTAAACCATTGCCCTAACAACCTCGGCAACGTAACAACCTCACCAAGAAAATAACCTGAACAGTCAAACAATGTCAACTGTCAATGCAGTTTCTGAAATTCAGAACCCCTGACCCACTGGAATTACAAGTTTGTAATTGCAAACATTTCCTCACTTCCGTCAACCTTTGAGAAATAGAACATGTGCAATTGCAAACATTTTTACAAACAATATCTTTGTAAAGTAGTTTGTAAATAATAAATTGAGATTTAGTGCCCTGGGGTTTTGTGAAATCCAAACTACAAACATGTGTAAAAATTATTTGTAATTACAAAGAAATTCTTTGTAATTACAAACTTTTTTGCTTTGTGAAATAGGCTACAGTTTACGGATACGAGTTTTACATCGCTTCACTCCAGTCGAAAGCCAATCAGGTCCGACCACGGATACTACAATACCACAACCAATGTCAAGCAACCACGAAATCACTGCGAAACAAAGGTCATCGACATACGGTACGGCATATATCAATGAACATATACGCTAAGCCGGGGTGGAGTTTTGACGGGTTTAACGGGTGTATAACGGGTGTCATAGGTGTTCCACGGGTATAATGGGTGAATGCCGGCCATAACGGGGTTATCACGTGTTCCCCAGGGGCACAACGGGTACTATGGGTGTATATCGGGCACCGTAGGTTTTTGACGGTACTTCGGGTGTATGATGGGTACAAAAACGTATTATAGGTACGACAGGTGTCGCGGGTAGTACGGGTTATCAATCCCCAATTGCCTATCACTGGCTTGCACCATCACTGGACACCAGTAATCGCCCAGCGAAGCGGACGGGTTAGCACTAGTAAGCAACTATTTTAGGTTAAGCTGTTCTGTTTTAGGCTTCAGGCCGAAGAATCACTTAACTTAAAATAGTTGGTCTTATCACCTACCTAAAATTGATTACAGTAAACCCCGAAGGCACAAACCCTAGACAAACATAAGAATTTTAGAGGTTCTGAAAACTGATCCCGGCTTCACGGCGCTGTAACTCAATCAGTCACGGCGGCACTAAGCCGGGACTAGGTCAGGTCAAGCTGTGACTTGGCCAGGACCACTGACTTTTCATCCTTAAAACTAAATCATTTGCTTTGTTTTCTCTTTGTGAGCCATTTTGTCATTCAACACTCAAGAATTCAAGATGCCTCATGCTCATCAAAAACTTGGGTACAGGGAGGTGCATTGCTGAAGTATTACCCAGGCATTTGCATTTGACAATATCTAACAGCACTAGGTTTTTCATGAAATTCAAGTCATGCTAAATGCTAATGTATAGGTAACATTAAGTCAGTGGGTTCATGTCACCTGACGTTAACCTACTAATCTTTATTGTGTGAACAATAATAAAAGGAAGGCGAAAGTGGCGCACAGGAAAATAATTTGATACTCCGGATCATAATTCATAGCTTCCCCAAATTATAAGAAACTTTAGGTATTTTCAGGACATCTTATACTGTTTAATGCCATTGTCTTACCTTCTTCTTCGCCATCACTTGTGTTATTTCTTCAAAATCTGCTTTTCTTCACGGTGCGCCACTGCCCAAAACCGCGTAGCCGGAGGTCCACGGTCACAGCACACTCCAGAGCAAGGCCGTATAAGAGCTCCAGAGATCCAATAATCGGCAACGTCTTCGCGCCGTACGCGTCAGCTTACCCTGGCGCCAACAGGTGACTGCGGATGACGTCATTAATTAATAGAAATTGTTGGATATCCATGGCCAAACAAAATCAGAACACCGACTATTCATGGACGACCAATCAGAAGCAAGCTTTCAAAAAACTTCATCCAATCAGAATGCGGATTTCATGAGGCAATGGTATAGCCACGTGGTGGCAAGAAAAAACTAATCCAGGATAGTCATTTTAGGGTAATCGCATGGACGAAAGAGCTAGTCCATGCAATCCGGTTGCTGAGTGTATCTTTTCCCCGTCCATGGCAGTCTCCGAAAATTTAATTGGGAATTCATGGACACAGTGGCATCGCCGAGCATTTTTGAGTGGGGGTTCGGCTGAAATGTCGAAAAAATGTACCCCCATTTTTTTAGTGTATTTAAGCCTTTGGAGCATTTTTGTGTGGATTTTCATGTTATAGTATGTACTTGTTATTTAGCGCCGTCAAGCGGCGCGAATTTTTTAAAGGGTTTTCCTGATAAAACCCAGAAATATAGGCGGTGGGCCATGTATAGGATCATAAGCTAAAAATGCTATAAATTCAATTCAGCGTTACGAGGAACCGAATACGATGACGATGGCTTCGTTACGATGATGGCCACCGATGTGACGCCGCGAAGCGGCGTGAAAATGCTAATTTTTGGTCGTGGGAAAACGAAATTTTAATATTGGAACCAGACCGTGAATGGAGCCAAGCCTCAGGTAGCCCCTTTTCCTGGTTACACATCTCGGTATGATGAAGAATATTGAAATTAAGGTAGTTTTTCAGATACATAGCCTCGGATAGTAAATCACGATGACCAGTGGCAGTCAGCGCTCAATAGTACAGATGATAATAATAACTGTATACATATGAACCAAACTGTAACAAACAACTAGTAACAGTGCAAATGGTTTGCAAGCAGCAAGGGGCAGAACGGCTTTTCTGCGCATAAATGGTCCTTTTGGATCTGGAGGAGCCTGGGAGAGATGGCTTGGAGAGGGGCTTCTCCGGAAAAGTTGTGGGGGGGGGGGGGGGCTGAGCTGGGAAAATCGCTTAAAGTACCATCAACATCTACCAAAGGGAGATGGCGTGGTGAGGTCCTGGCCTGGTCCCCACTATTAGCTCTTCGGTCCAGCAAGCTGGGCACCGCTGGAGCAGCTTCCGGGTGCCGATGTCCGCGTCTTTGCGTTCGCGTCGCCTTTTTCGGAACTCAGCAGACTAGCTAAACATGCAGCCCGCTTGAAAGTTAATATTTTATGAAGGGAGTGGGCCCTGGTGGAATTCATTTTCCCATTTTCCAAATTTGTATAAGCAATTGCGAAACTTGTGTCATGCCGCGAAGCGGCGCGAAATTTCCACCTTTTGACTGTGGATAGCTAAACTTTGACTGCTGCAAAGGCAATTTTTACGATAAATTGTTTATTGTTAACTTCCCCCGCAAAAAGTAGTGTGTGTGTGTGGGGGGGGGGGGGACCTCTCCTTCTGAGAGTGGGGGTCGGGGGAGCGTCCCCGACCCTCCCGTCGGTGATGCCCCTGCATGTCACGGATGAAATTTGCTTCGTTTTCCTTTCGGAGCAGCGGTGTGTCGAAGGGAAAACGAAGAAAATTGCATCTGCAACTGACTGAGCCCATTTCCACGCCGCAGGGGTGTAGAATCCTATTCAGTTGAGGGGGCTTCAGCCCTCCCCCCCCCACACACACACTTGGCTTCAGCCACCCCAACTTGGACGAGGAAGTGGGTCAAATCCGGGAGAAATCTGTATTTTGGTGGATTTTGATGGTACTTTAAGCGATTTTCCCAGCTCAGCCCCCCCCCCCCACAACTTTTCTGGAGAAGCCCCTGCCACGTCCTATTTTTAATATTCCAATCTTGATTTTAATAGGAATTACATGCAAACTAGAATCAGCTTTCGCCATAGAAGTGTGTTGGGGGGGGGGGGGGGGGGGTCTCGACCCCTCCCCCCGTCAGCGACGCCCCTGCATGGACAAGATGTCCATGTAAAGCAAAATGTCCATGCCTATACTCTAAAAAACTGCAAATTGTCCATGGGTTCACAACATTTAGAGCACAGCTACTGTCGAGGACTAATCTCGGCAACATAAATCGGATATATTTTTTAGATATTCTTATCAAAGCAAGCCTCATTTATTGCATGCATATGAGTCATGACATTGTATACAGTTAGAGGCAAGGACACAGAAGCAGGGGCATTAGGAATAACCTTCTGTTCTGAACAGTTTTCTTAGGTTTGCAGCACCTCTGCATACAACTCTGCATGACACCTCTGCATAAAACTGCTGGATGAAAAATACTTTATTTATTTATTTCACCTCGTGAGTCATATCCGCTGTATGCAACGGCTATTTATTATATGACTCGAGTCAAAACACGCAAAAATAATTGGGCTTGGGTGGCGCAACACTCATACTTCATGTAGGTACACATCACAGAGCACACAGAACACATCGCAACACAATTTTTCATAAACGAGTGCAGTGAGTCATAAAACTAGGTCTCACGCTCCATCAGGTACACTTTGAGCTCGCGTTTAAAACTAGCGAAATTCAAACAACGCAGCTCAGACGGCAGCTCGTTGTACTCAGTGACAGCCCCGTACAAATAGCGACGCCACCCAGACTCAGTCCGTATAGAGGGCGTCACAAGCATGCCACTCTGTCGGGTGTCTCTCTCGTGGACACTTTGCCTAGTTATTCAACTTTCGGCAAAGTTTTGTTGCTCAGACGTAGTCAGGATTTGTTTTAGTAACACTAGGTAGCGATACTTATACATGCTGTCTACATGAAGCCAGCCGAGGTCATCAATCACATCGCTCACATGATCGTATTTCCTCCGGCCAGAGACCACTCGCGCAGCGAGCCTCACTAGCGTCTGAAGCCGTTTGCGTTGCGTCGCATTGCTAGCGCCATATACGGACAGACAGTACCGAATCGCCGAGAACACCAGACCTTGCACCAACGTAACCATCACTAATTGGGGGAGACTGTGCCTGATGTGGCTCCGTCCGCACAAAGTGCCAGTACGCCGCCGTACCATGTCGCCTGTATGTGTGACGAAAGTCATGTCACTATCAAACCAGACACCTGGGTTTTTGACAGTGTTTGAGCAGGTGATGGTTGAGTCGGAAAAGGTAATGCTGATTCGGGGAAGGCGCCGAGTCATTTCGCGGGTACCGAGCGCCATGAGCTGCGTCTTTGCCGCATTAATTTTGAGGCCATTTTTTCCATACCAGTTGGAAAGGACAGACGTACTGTTTTCCATGGATTGGATAATCTCATTCAGGTCTTTCGGTGGGCCAGAAACGTACAGTTGGACGTCATCAGCGTAGGTGATGATGCCAGTGGACTCATCTGCAGTGTAGAGAGGTAAGTCGTTAGCGTATATGTTGAGTAGTAATGGCCCAAGAGAAGGACCTTGATAGGTGTCAATGGGGTTGAGAAGGGATCGGGAGAGTGTGCGGCCGCGAGATGTTCCGGTGGTCTGAATCTGCACGCGCTGATAATGATTGATCAGGTAGCAATGTAGCATTGGAACCAGCGCGTGTCTACACCATAGAGATCAGTGAGTGAGCGCGTGTCTACACCATAGAGATCAGTGAGTGAGCGTGTGTCTACACCATAGAGATCAGTGAGTGAGCGCGTGTTTACACCATAGAGATCAGTGAGTGAGCGTGTGTTTACACCATAGAGATCAGTGAGTGAGCGCGTGTCTACACCATAGAGATCAGTGAGTGAGCGTGTGTTTACACCATAGAGATCAGTGAGTGAGCGCGTGTTTACACCATAGAGATCAGTGAGTGAGCGTGTGTTTACACCATAGAGATCAGTGAGTGAGCGCGTGTCTACACCATAGAGATATAGCTTACGCAGCAGTGAGTCGTGTGGGATACAGTCGAAACAGCGAGAGCAGTCCATAGATCGAAAAAAACATAGTCAGTGAGGGTGAGCAAGGCAGTGGCAGTGGAGTGATTGGTCCTGAAGCCGTGCTGGTTAGAGGAGAACAGGTGACAGGGCCTATTTTAAAGGAAAACCACTGGGGCAAGGGGCAAAAATTATTTTTGGGGGAATATTTGTGTGGCAAAATGGTACCCCCATTTTTTCCTCCGCGGATTTGAACCGGTCACCTTATTTGCTATTCAAGCTTAAGAAATTCACTTTTCGAATAAAAAAAAGATTTTGTGGACATTTTTCCGAAGAAACATTTTTTTTTTTAGGTCAACAACCCAACAAATCACAAATTCGAGATAGTCATTTGCAAGAGAATGTGATTTCTTTTCTTTTGACGTTTTTCATTTGCAATTTGCTTTGAAACTCTATTTTTAACGATTTTTCAACCATTTATTGTTTTTCCACCAAAAATGGCATGACATGACGTCATTAAAACGTTATTATCTCCTAAAACACTACATTAATTTCATTGAAATTTAGTGAGAAGACGTACTTTGGATGCAGTATGAGGTACTAAAAGTTTCACTTTGATATCTATTAGAGTTTTAAAGTTATTGAGAAAATCCGGGAGGGGGCAGATTCTGCCCCCCCCCCCCCTCCCAGCGGGGCGCGTGTCACCGGAGCTACTTGAATTGCATCAGGTGCGCTGTTTTGTCTATCATTGAAAGCAAGGGATACATACAAACTTCAAACTCAATCACTTGATAGAAGAAAAACTTCCGTTTTCATGAAGTTTTCTCCTAAGATCGTTGTTTTTCACGTTCAGTGCAGGGAACGCGCAAGGGGGAGGGAGGGGGCATACTTGTATTGCATGCCCCCCCCCCCCCCAGGTTCCTGGGGGGAAGCATTTGCCCCTGATGTCCGCCCCCTGGATTCGCTAGTGGGGGCGGATACCGTCCCCCCCCCCCTTTGCTTTTGGAAATAGCGGGAAACGACACCATTTCGCGCCGCCATTTTTGGTACACCTGCTTGCCTATCAATTGCCCAAATCCTGTTAATTTGTTTACCTCGGGTCTCCTCAGGTCCCGTCACTAAGTCAAGTCTAGTGATCCCACCTTCCAAAAATGTAAGGACGTGCCGCAGCCACATTGCTTGACCGATCAGTTAGATACTCACAGGATTTAATCAGGTCATAAACACCTACAATTCTGCTATTTCGGATGATTTTTTATATCGGTAACCTAAGGTGAAGTCTATTTTGTGACCTCCCAATTATAAGTCATTGAGGAAACATGCATATAAATCCACAGGAAATGGCTAAATTTTCCCCATTTTCACCAGAGTCCCGCATCTTTTGCAAAATACAAAGATCCAGTGGCGGATCTACGGTTGGGCAAAATGGGCAATTGTCCCCCCCCCCCTCCCAACCGCCAAAATCGGCGCAATATTTGTATTATATTTTGTTTAAATAAATGTATTCCGAATGTTTTTGAATGGATGGATTTCCGAGGTCAGGCCCCGCGCTAAGCATAGCTTGTTGCGCAGGCCCTGTGCAGGCCCTGTTGCGCAGGCCCTGTCAGGCCCACCACCCGATCAAGCAATTCCTGGCGTCCGGCAGAATTTAGAATCGAAAGTTGTATGTGCCCGACATACCTGGACACGGTCCGCCACGCCCTCTGACGTCACCTGACCTTCAGTACGACCGCTGCCACCGGCCACAGGCCATCCCAGTCAGGGGCAAATAGCGAGCGCCGAAGCGACTCGAACCCGCGCTGGCACTACCGGGTGAGGTCAGAAGCCCGGCGCTCTCCCAACTGAGCTACAGGGGCGAAAAAAAAATCACACATTTCCTGATATAGAAGAAAATCTAAGCAACTTTTACTAATGAAAGTTAGCTTTAAATCAGCTATCAATGCACAAGCAAGCCGAATCCTATGCGTTTTCAGAATTGTGTGAGACTTTTTGAAATCCCCCCGCCCCCAATTACAGACTGGTTATTGATTCGACTCTGATTGAATCGATTGGAATCCTTCAATTTCTTGAATAAAAAATAATTGATTCACCACCAGATCTTTTGATTCATGAATCGTGATTGAATCAAAACCCGCATCAAATCAAGGCTGATTGAATACAAAGATTTAACGATTCTTAAAGGGATTATACGGGTTTCCGTCCTGAAAGTAAATGCACTCTTTTGCAGTTGCATGAGCTTTAAACACGTTTAAGACATATAACAGGGACCTCAATGCTCCTTTAGTCCATTATTTCAGCAATTATCAGCGTTGAAACTTGAGCGTTTTTCGAGACTAGTATCAGATAACGAGTACATGATCGGCACTACACTGAAAAAAACAAAAAACACCCTTTAGGGTGTGTGGCCAAACTGCATACCCTGGGATTCCCTTTTTGACACCGTTCAAGGTGTTGAACCAAAGTACACCCCACGGATATTTCTTGGGTGTCTTCGTCCATGTGACACCCCTCAAATGCCTCACGGGTGTCGGTCCTGTCACCGGTAACGGTGTTGTTCAGGTGTCTCGGTAAGGTGTCCCACGGGAATCTGAAGGGTGTAATCCGGCCAAAATGCATACCCTGGGATTCCCGTTTTCGTTTTCGGTGTTACATAGGTGTCGCACACTCTTTCTTCAGGTGTCGCGGTAAGGTGTCCCACGGGAATCTGAATGGTGTATGTAATCCGGCCAAAATGCATACCCTGGAATCCCCGTTTTCGTTTTCGGTGTTGAATAGGTGTCGCACACCCTTAAGGGTGTTCCGTGACACCCGTAACTTAAAGGTGTCCCTTGACACCCGCTGTAGGGTATACACAAACTTTTTGTCGGTGCAAAATTGCCGATTGACACGACGTTCTTCTCTATAGGCCAATAACAAATATATCAAATTTCATTGCGATCCTTTGAGTTTTGGTCCCCCTCCCGGGCCTCAGAAAGTTGTTGACCCCTACCCAAAAGGTCAAAAATCAACGTCGTCGTACAGACCTCCGCGTGTGTTAATTTGAAAGCTCTGGCAGAGTAGAATACACTTTAAAACAGTCGAAATGCTTTTAAATTCAACGGTTTTCGTTCCTAGGAGTCATAAACATCCACCCAAACCAAGCCTTCAATAGAGCTCTATTGAAGCCTTGGTTTTTTAAGATGTTTATAACACTTAGAACGAAAACTATTGCATTTAAAGCATTTTGACCGTATTTAAGATTATTCTACTCGACAAGAGCTTTCAAATGAGGACACGCGGAGGTATGTACGACGACGTTGATTTTTGACCTTTTGGGTAGGGGTCAACAACTTTCTGAGGCCCGGGAGGGGGACCAAAACTCAAAGGATCGCAATGAAATTTAGCATGCTTGTTATTTGCCTGGAAAAGAACGTTGTGTCAATCGGCAAGCTTGCACAGACAAAAGTTTTTTCTTCTTCGTCCCTTGCCCGATGCTCGTCACGTTAGTGCAGTAGCAGTGTGGCAGGGGTGTGACATCACAGCATCGATTGTCAACAACATAGTATACCATTCATGGTGAAACAGATATATTCAGCGAACAAAAACCACAATGATCGAAGCTTCGAACATCAAGTCCCTACAACATACGTCTCACAGTCTCACAAACGTCTCCACGTCACAGCCTGTAGCTGTCGAAACACACTTCGAATCGGTGGCCCC
The DNA here is from genome assembly GCA_036785665.1 of Chirona hameri. Lineage (NCBI taxonomy): Eukaryota > Metazoa > Arthropoda > Thecostraca > Balanomorpha > Balanidae > Chirona > Chirona hameri. Next base: position 79,057 of record JAXIVJ010002326.1, read on the forward strand.
GTGGCCCCAAACCCTTAAGAACATTGAACACAAATGTCCCCCAGAAAAAAAACTCTACAAAGACACTTGACAGGCGTGTCCTACCAAAATTAAAATGCCCTCCATAAAAATTGCTGTCCTAAAACAACATACCATACCATTCATGGTACCTGTTCGCTGAACAGATTATTCAGCGAACAAAACAAAACCACAATGATCGAAGCTTCGAACATCGCCAAGTCCCTACAACGCACGTCTCACATACGTCTCCACGTCACCGCCCGTAGCTGTTGAAACAACTCACTTGGAATCGGTGGCCCCAAACCCTAAGAACATCGAACATGAACACAAATGTCCCCAGAGAAAAAAAAATTATACAAAGACACTTGACAGTCGTGTCCTATACTAAAATTAAAATGCCCTCCATACAAACTGCTCTCCCGATGTGTGAGTCATGGGACTCCTACTGTTTCACCTCCTCCATTACTGCCCTGACGCGCGCCGGGACATACATACCGGTGTCAAGTTTGAAGATAATTTTCTCAAGGAAAATGTTCAGATGCTTTGTGATCGCTGGCGTTTTTTGGGCGAACATATACAGGCCAACGCTCTGTAGGACGACTGCTTCTTGCTTAGAATTTGTTTCGGCGCACAGTACGCCTTCCACGTACACGTCATATGTGTCCGATGCACGAATGAACGTGCTTGCTGTCTCCATGAGGAGTGTCTCCCATGTTACGTCGAGGGCGCTCAGCAGTGTCATCAGCGCTTCGTCTGAAACGAAGACAAATATTGTTCCTTATTTTTTAACCCGGCAGCGAGCGGTGATATCCATTTTGGCACATTTTTTCGGACCATCGCATAAGGGTAAAGGTCAAGTCAGGTCAAGTCAGTTCAAGTCAGGTCAAGTCAGGTCAAGTCAGGTCAAGTCAGGTCAAGTCAGGTCAAGTCAGGTCAAGTCAGGTCAAGTCAAGCCAGGTCAAGTCAAGTCAAGTCAGGTCAAGTCAGGTCAAGTCAGGTCAGGTCAAGTCAGGTCAAGTCAAGTCAGGTCAAGTCAGGTCAAGTCAGGTCAAGTCAGGTCAAGTCAGGTCAAGTCAGGTCAAGTCAGGTCAAGTCAAATGGCCTCCGTGTGAAATTGTTACCAACCTTAGTGTACGATTGTGTTGGTATTATGAAACGATTCCACTGTTCATAGCTCCGGGCACAGATAACAGGAGACCTGTTATCTGTGCTCCGGGATATGGAACCTGACCATATAATTGACTTTGTGACGTCACTGACCTAACCTGACATGGGATCGACACCAAACTTTGCCCCACATGTGGCATAGGTATTCAATTGAATGCCTAGTCAGCTTCAAGTCGCTATCTTTATGCGTTCTGGTGATATTGCCGATTAACCGAAGGAAAAAACGGCGCCTCGCGGGTATATCGTGTTCGAAGAGCAAATATAGCCCCAAGCCCGAACGGAGCTAACTATCCTCGATTTCCGAACATTTAAGTGTTCTTGATGACACGAAACTGGCATGAACCTTTAACATGGCCTACCCAGGGCTTTGAAGCTTATGCATTGTTACCAGCATCGACTATAACTTACCTTCCGAGACGTTGTTATCGGCGCGATGTGACTTGGCAACAGCTGTCAGAACCTTGTTAAATGCAACTTTGTAGGCGCATTCGATCTCCAGCTTGCCAGTTATCAGAGACATCTCGTCCCACATCTGGAATTGAGCATGCCTTCAATTGCAATGGACACATTAATCGGAAGTTCAACCCGCGTACAGCTGGCACGTAGCCATTGTTTACTGCGCCAGGGTTACCGCGCCAGGGTTACCGCGTTTACTGCGCCAGGGTTACCTTTACCGGCGACAGAATTGTCGAAGATGTCGACATTCGGCTGATATTTGCTGCGGAGTCGATTGTTTTATATTTTCTTCGGTTTTGGTCCAATTTGGTCTACGTAGATTAGACCAAAGTGGATAAAACTCAAAGCGACACCGTTTTGGACCAAGTCGGATTTTATAGTGAATATGCCGCCCAAATCGGTCGCTTGGGTTCGGAGCATGATGTCGTCTGCAACGATTTTGGTGGTTGTAATCCAATTTGGTCCATTTATATTAGACCTAAGTGAATAAAACTCAATACCACAACCTTTTGGACCACGCCGGATCGATTGGTGAAGATGCCGCCAAAAAAGATCCCATAGATTCGCAGATATCCCCCCCCGTTACCTCCTCCCTCTTGGGGTTAATTCGGACGCACGCACATATATCGATGGCAAATATGAAAACTCGAGGAAAAACGCACCTCTTCTGTGCGTTGTTAGGGAATATATTGACCAGTATTTGGCGACGTTAAAAATTGCAATCAGAGGTGGACCCGGGGTCACGTGAGGTCTTAGCATTTATTTATTGCACAGAATCGGGTCAATCCACACATAAAATGGGCTATTCTCAGACCTTCGTCAATACCATGGTCTCAGTATATCAATAAAAAACATTTTGAAAAAAATAAAACTTTCTCTCTCCACACATATCCACAAAATACACATGGCATGGCTAACCGCTAGGTTCGCCGAATCGCGTCTCGAATCTTGGTCAACGAAAAATAGGCCACGAGGTCACGTGATCAAGGTTTTTCAAGGTCACGCAACAAAGCCTAGACAAAAAATAATCTCCGTTTCACTGCGAATTCAGCCATATAAGTCATTTTGACATTTGGTTCAGTCAAATGAGTTATTTTGGACACCAAAAATACCTCCGCAGCGTGGTCTTGCAAAAATGTCCGATGTTACTCGAAAACCTGAATTCAGATCGAGCTAATATTGCCACAGCTGAATTCAGGACCCAAGATAACCCTATAGACCAATTTTGAACACAAAATAAGGGTGTAATTTGGAAAAAAATGAAGTCACATTGTCAGCAGCCGTACCTCTGCGCCAGCCGAATGCGGGGAGGGAGGGGATAGACAGGAAGGCTGAAAGGTTACCAAAAAGGCTGATGAATGGTCCGGAAAAAATCAAACATGTCCTGATAAAGGACCAGCCTCTCCAACTCAAACTCCCCAAACTAGATTAATGAGTCAGACTTATAGTTTGTGATGTTTTGTATCGATTGCCGCACAAGTTACGGTCGGACGCCAACAGGATTCGGGTTAAAGCGAACCAGCATTACATTATGTCCTTCCATTACTCAATTGGGTTGACACGTAAGCTCAGAATGTTTTTAGCAATAGTTTTTTAAATGTCCAATGTCATAGCAAGTTGTCACCAAGACACGTTTCTGCTGAAGAGGAGAGCGGTTCAAGAAGAGCAGTAAACTCACTCCAGTGGCTGTGAAGAGCTGTGGGAACGAGGTTTTCAAGTCGGCCATCGGTCGGTGACCCTTCTTTGCCAGCAGACGGCGCCGTCTCTCGGAGAAAAGTTGCGCCATGACTTCCTTAGCCCCTGGGCTGGCCGGGTCCATATCTTGTAAGGACGTGATGAGCTTTTCAGTTGCAAGAGGTGTCCTGTCAGGCGGTTTCGGTGAGTACATCGGAAGACCAGTGTCTTTCGTCCTCCGCCGCTTTTCGTCCTGCAGCTGAGGAGATGTCTCGCTTTGGCGCCGCCTGGTGTTTTTGAACTTGTTGATCAGCTTCCGGCGGATGACTTCCTTTAATAAGATGAGTTCGGTATTCGGTAATTACTCAGCAAACGAAAAACAACAATTACGTGTCAAACAATGGAAAGTGGGCAAACATTTCATAGTTACCTCACTTCACGATTCATTCACCAACTCATGCGGCCCATTCAATCTCAATTTACATTGCACCTCAGTACAATTACATGGGTTACAACCGAACTTTAACGGAACCAGGCACTTACCAGGGGGGTTCATATATGTGAAAATACGTCCGGCATTGTAACCGGCAAACGGCATTGCACGAGAAAAGACATCACATTCCCCACCTTTAACACGTCACACAACGCACGCTTACAGGCGGGTCAATCCCGTCTGAAATATAGCCAATTGATCATCATGAAAGCGCTATGCCACCGTACAACGTACAGTCGGTCTCATAATGATCTTCCCTAGACACTACACAAGACAACCAACTGAGCTAATGCGATATCAAATTATTTGAAGTAACAATTATTTTCGTGCTGTATTGTTTGTGTTGTTTTTGTTTTCGTGTTTGTGTTTATGTTGTGTTCGATGAAATACACTACTGAAGAAAAAAAATAGCTAACCAGCCCGGTGCCCTGTCACTAGGGGACCGAGTCAACGGGATACTAGCGAGTCAAATCACTTTTCGAAATATGTCAATGTTTTAACGGGTGTACGGGTTAACCATTCACTAGTTTCTTCTACAACTCCCTGTTATAAAGCATGACCTTCATATCCTAAGAGACGAGTTTTGAAAGCCGGGAAACAGTTTGACATTATACATATATGGATGAGGTCGGGTCGGTGGGCGGATTCATACTTACAGCCGCGTCGACCGCCGACAGGCCCATTTTCAGGTTGGGGTACTTCTGCACTAGATCCCTGGACAGGGATTTGTAGTCGCCACGGTCAGGGTAGCTGAGAAGGAAAGGATAGCAACGGATTTAGGTCTCCGACTAAAGTCGGCCAACAGTGCGTGTGTACATGACGAAATGGTGAAGCTAGGCGTTAAGAGGTCAAGAGAGCTGTCATGACAAACATTTATTGTCTATAAATGCACGCAATGTAACGTAAACAAACGAAAAATCGACTTACAAGGACTTTTTCTGAGCAACCATCTCCTCGAACACTTGGGAGATTATGTTGTTCACGTCTGATGAATCCATATCTGCCCCGCTTGTCAGGCGTCGGAGCAGGCCTTGCGGGAGGTTCTTTAAGTCCAGATCGTTCACCCTTGAACAAATGATTCGTCGCATTATACACAGGAAAGAAACTAAATGCGCACGGGTGCGGGGAGGATGCCTTCTGTGCAGAGGCGACCCCTCTGTGTGGGAGGAGACCCCTCTGTGCGGGGAGGAGGCCCCCCTTGGCCGTGACCCCCACCCCTTGGCCGAATCCTGGATCCGTCACTGGTCAGTCAAACATTGAACCATTGAAGATGGGAGAGAAATGCATGTCTATGATGTCTCTAAGTTTCCCATACATGCAACATTGCACACATAAATGGAGAAATCCAGGTATTACAATAGCATGTTAATTATACCACACTTTTGCGAGTATGCATGAAACAGTGTTGAAGGCTTTCCAAAGGTGTGGGAATATATAATACCGCCCTCTGTGAAGTTGTCCCACACTTTAGGAAGTTGTCCCATCCTCTGCTAAATGTGTCTGACGTAAATATATGACGTCACATACCGTAGATATCATGTATGGGAAATATCTTCCTTCACTTGGGTTGGCAATTCAATAATCTCAACTCGTTTTATTTATCGAAAATACCTCGGACCTAACGGTACTCGGTATTTTCGATTAAAAACCTCCGAGATAATTTAACTGTCCCAGCCCCGGAAAGGAGTGATTACCGAGCGAGCGCGAAGCGCCCGTGAGGTTTCTCGTCAACTTACTAGACAAATTTACATTTGACCCAGCCCGACCCGGCCATACAGACGCTTTTCGGAAGCTAATAACTTTGCAACCACTGCTCCGATTGAGATCGGGTTTTCACCATCGGATAGGACCATCAAATCAATTTTGATTTTGGTAGGGTACCCCGGTACCACATACCACCTGGTACCACAGCGCGTGGCACATACAAACGTCGAAATGAACAGAAATAATTCTTGATCAAAAATGGCATTATTAATCTAAGCATTAATTTATACGCTGAAGCATGCAGCGCTCAGGACGTACTCCCTTTCGGCGGATTCGAGAAAAGAGATCACGACCAATTGAATTAAACTTAATGTTGATGTTGGCATGCCTGGCAATTTGTATGGAGTACTAAAAGGACTATATGTTACTACCACGTGTGCTCCCGTACCGTTTCATATGTCAAACCTGTTTCTGCTTTACCAGATCGCACACGCTCGGTGTTCGCACAAAAAGGCGTTTTACTGGCATCAAAACTGTGCATCAAACCTCAAATCGATGTTAATTGTAAGGCATTCTGGCCAGGCATGCTGACCAGATTCAGCTATTTTGGGGGAAGGGGATAATTTGTTTCTTCAGGTTATCAAAAGTGTTAGCATTAAAAATGATACTTGGTTCTGATAGCATAGGAAACAATCTGAATTACTTCCCCGAATCACTGTAGTAGGGCAACATCTGAAGGACAATTATCAATAATTATTGGGGATTTACGTGCCACCGCTTTCATTTTAAGTCATCCGGGCGCGACACATTCATACATGGATTGCGGTCGTGAGATTAGGGATGCTTGACCCGGACTTTCTGAACACCAGACAAGCGCTCTAGCCAGCCGACCAGGGCCGCCCCATATGTGGTGAAGAGTCGTACGATGTCCACTGGCATAAGTCAAACGCTTTATCCAAAATGTTTCTTACCTATGACATCAAATGAAATGACCTGGGATGTCAACCGATAGATACTTGTCAGAATTTACAGTTCAAAGTAATGATATTACCAAAAAGCGCACAACTTTTGAACTGGAGGTAGGGGTAGGGGGGGGGGGGGGGTTACAACGATTCATCTTTCAGATCCTTGCATTCTTTTTTAGTCCTATTCATCCATACGACGGCTTATACGCAACACATACTTACTGGGTCTCCAGATTCGTTTCCGGCACACGACTTTCGCCAGCCATATCAGATGCAACCGGGCTGTTTCCCACCGTTGGAAGCTGCGTGACCGATGCACCATCGCTGTGAATGTACACCGTACAATTACATAAAACATACAGCAGCAATAACAAACAAATTGGTTGTGCGTATGTGCATACTACCTTATACATCTGGCATTTTAAAATAATATAGCAGCAGAATAATAAAATATAAACCTGATAGGGGATCTCGTTTATTGTGATTTAAGGACGCACCAATTCCTCGGGTCAATTTGCGCCCATGATAGAGGATCGTTGACACCTTAAAAGTACAGTCCCTCAACCTATTCACAGGTGGACAAATTGGTCAGCTGATAACGATTAACCAGCGGAATCCCTTACAATGTGACACCCGATATATATTTACACAAGTTATGAAGCTTAAAATGTTGATATATGGGGTATGGGGTAGTATTGTATTTAACATCATGAGACACATCCTTCGGCCTGTGGCAGCGGCTGCAATCGAGTCAAATGAAACCACCAGGCCGGGCAGACCGTTCGTCGTCGTTGGGGGACGCGAAACTTACTCAATTCTGCCGTATGCCTGATATGTCTTGATCGGATGGTGGGATCAGGGCCCATGAAACAAGCTCTGCTCAGGGTGGGTCCTGATATCGGAAAATTGCTATTTTGTGAAAATGGCAACGACAGACACATTCTTTACCTTGGAACAGGCGATTGCAGGCATGCCGTATCAGAAGACGCGTTACCAGTCAGCGGGTCATCCAGGGAACTGACGACGAAGAACACCCAAATCATAAAACATCACACAAAGAAAATCACAAATATGTGCGCAGTTACCAGCAACTTCGTAACAGCGTTCCCCCACAAGGTCTACCATCAATTCAGGCAAATGTATAACTGAAAGCATCACAACAGGAACGGATCTCGGCACCGAATTAAAAAAAAATATCCCAACTAACACATATTTGTTTAATCTTCACATAAGTCCACAATTCCAATGTTGACAAACTCACATATTTTTCTAGTTATTCCAACATCAACAATTACTTCTTTCAATCTGAATCCCACATAGGTATTTAACATAATAAGCTGTGCAAATAAAAATAGAAATAAATCATGCTCACTGCTGCCTCTGCACACCTGTTTTGCGTGCAATGTCGAAGCATTTCAAATGGGTGTTTTGTTTGTTTTTGTTTGTTGTGTGTGTATGTGCGTTGTGATGAAATATAGCTGCGTTGTGATGAAATATAGCTGCGTTGTGATGAAATATAGTTACACTCCAGGAAAAAACAGTGAGGTGCTAGGAGCAATCAGTGGCTGCATTTTCTTCCAAGAAGTTTTCGTGAACAACGTTTTACCTAATGAAGATAGGGCAATAATTTAAACGCCATCGTGCTTGTCTGGTCGAGGCACTTCTAACCGTATTCACGATAACCGGATTGGGTCAAGTTCAAAATTTGACCTTAGGTCAAGGTCATTTGTGAACCCAGTAGGTAATGTTGCATATGGAGAGACGCATCTCAGCAAGACAAACACAGTAATGCGATTTGCACGTCTCTATATTAATTCTATAAAGTCATTGTCAAAAAGATGCTAGTGACATCAGATGTCCTCAGCTGACCTTGCATAGGTCACTGAGCAACAGTTGCACCTGGGTCAAGAGTGAGCTAAAATAGCATGATTCTGCAAGAATTGGCCTGATCTAGGTATTTCATATCCTCTGAATAGGAAGCATTTATATATTTTCCCATTGACGTGTAATGGGTAGGTCACGAAATTGAGTTGCCCTTTGGTCATCGATATACAAATATCCGAGTTAAACGAATTGTCGATACCTATGCTCTGATTAACTTCTGTGAGTTTGAAATCGTTCGATCAACCCCCGTGACTTTGGCACGACCGCAACTATTTTTGGAGGTAAGATCACTCGACGTAACCTGGTGACCAGACCTGAGATGACCCGAGGTAAAAAATACACAATATATGGATAATTGATGCCCCAAGACCTATGCCAATTTTGGTGGCGCTGTACGCCGCCGTTTTCCCGCTATTCCCGAAAACCCTCAAGGAGAGTCAGAATGACCCACACCAGGGCGAAGGTTAATCGGTGGCAGCGTTTTGGATTAGAAGAAAGCCTTGCATCGTGATTTCACGGAAATGCCGGTGGTGATAACTCAGTAACTGTTCCATGAAGGGACCTGAAACTTGTCACAACGTGATTCAGCGCCTGATATATCCACATAGGCGTATGAACAGGGGGGGGGGGGGGCATGGCCCCCTCACTTTTCGCTCATTTTTGTGTGCTAAAATATGTTATTTTGGTCGGTGATTTTGTTTATGGCAAAGGGTTCACCAAGACAAGAAGAGCCCGAATCTGCAAAGAAATATTGCATAGTGGCATAGCGCCTATTTGGTTTCTCTCAATACCAGATCAAAGTTGCACTGCCCCCCCCCCTCTCCCCACACACACACACTTCTCGTGACGTTCCTTAGTCCCTGTTAAAACTCATGAAAACGGATTTTCATCAAACCTGAAATGCAGTGTGTTTTGACCCTGCCGATCTGTCTTGGAATACCCAATGCCTGACTCTCAGACCTCAGACCGTCTGAAGGCCGCTTTCCGACTGGCATAAACCATAGGGTTTAAAAGCCCTAGAAAGTTTAAAAACCAAGCCTCATGTGTAACAATACCCTTTAAAATCAGCGTAGGGCACCTCGCACCGACCGAGGGCCCTTTCAGACCAACAAGGGCCCTTTTGCCAAGTCCCCCCCCCCCCAAGGCCAGGGCTGCGACCGCCCCTGAAGATTGTCATGCGGTGTACGGCATTGTGCTCATAGGTACCTATAAAGTATGGATACACTGCTGTCTTAATCCATTAAATGGAAAGCCATTCATGTTGTACTTCAAAACCTTGGCCACAGGTGTAAAAGACATATTTGACTTTCATACGGCCCATTATGCAGTATTACCGTGCCTTACTGAACTCAGGTGTGCTGCAGCCAAAGGTGGCCGAAAGGAAATTATGTTGGGTTTATTTTCTGCTGTGATTGATTGTTATGTGAATCTCACCAAGCGAAGCGAAGCGTCAAGCGTCAAGCGTCAAGCGTCAAGCGTCAAGCGTAAAATAATATAGAAGCAGAATAATACAATATAAACCTGATAGGGGATCTTGTTTATTGTGGTTTAAGGACGCACCAATTCCTCGGGTCAATTTGCGCCCATGATAGAGGATCGTTGACACCTTAAAAGTACAGTCCCTCGACCTATTCACAGGTGGACAAATTGGTCAGCTGATAACCATTAACCAGCGGAATCCCTTACAATGTGACACCCGATATATATTTACACAAGTTATGAAGCTTAAAATGTTGATATATGGGGTATGGGGTAGTATTGTATTTTAACATCATGAAACATCTTTCGGCCTGTGGCAGCGGCTGCAATCGAGTCAAATGAAGCCACCAGGCCGGGCAGACCGTTAGTCGTCGTTGGGGGACGCGAAACTTACTCAATTCTGCCGTATGCCTGATATGTCTTGATCGGATGGTGGGATCAGGGCCCACGAAACAAGCTCTGCTCAGGGTGGGTCCTGATATCGGAAAATGCTATTTTGTGAAAATGGCAACGACAGACACATTCTTTACCTTGGAACAGGCGATTGCAGGCATGCCGTATCAGAAGACGCGTTACCAGTCAGCGGGTCATCCAGGGAACTGTCGACGAAGAACACCCAAATCATAAAACATCACACAAAGAAAATCACAAATATGTGCGCAGTTACCAGCAACTTCGTAACAGCGTTCCCCCACAAGGTCTACCATCAATTCAGGCAAATGTATAACTGAAAGCATCACAACAGGAACGGATCTCGGCACCGAATACAAAAAAAATCCAACTAACATATTTGTTTAATCTTCACATAAGTCCACAATTCCAATGTTTACAAACTCACATATTCTTCTAGTTATTCCAACATCAACAATTACTTCTTTCAATCTGAATCCCACAGAGGAATTTAACATAAAAGCTGTGCAAATAAAAATAGAAATAAATCATGCTAACTGCTGCCTCTGTACACCTGTTTTGCGTGCAATGTCGAAGCATTTCAAATGTGTGTTTGTTTGTTTTTGTTTGTTGTGTGTGTATGTGCGTTGTGATGAAATATAGCTACACTCCAGGAAAACACAGTGAGGTGCTAGGAGCAATCAGTCAAAATAATACACATTTGTCTTACCCGACTTCACTTTCAGTGAAGCTTTCAGTCCATGCCCTTGCGAGGCGTTGTTCCTTTGTCACCAGCCTCAGTTTCGATCTATCGGGTATTGTGGTACCGCTGTACCACTCGACCCACTCGTCGCCGCCGGGAAAGCCGGTGGCAAGCAGCTCCAGTTCATGTGTTTTTAGGGACAACCCAAAAGCTTCGACACACAGTTGCGGCAGAGATTGAACGCTGCCCTGTAGAAGTTTCGGTCGACCCTCAAATGAGCATATTACTCTGATGTCCTGGAAACAAACACGGATCATATCAGCATCATTGACGCTGCGTTCGGATACGGGTACAGAAGGCCGTACGATGACATGATGTTCGGTTCTTAAACTGCAGCGGGACAGAAAAGGAGGAAAAGGATTTGTAGGGATGTTCAGTCAATATAGCCCTAAACTTATCATTGCTTTCTACTTGTCCACTGGCGGATCCAGGGGGGGGAGGGGGCAGCAGGGGCAAAAGCCTTCCTCCCCATCCCAAGCTCGACAGGGGCGGCAATAGGAATTAGCCCCCCCCCCCCCCCCCATTCGCTGAAACTGGCGATGAAAAATGGGTACTGCACGCAAAAAAATAACTTCTTGCGAAATAAATCAATCTTGTTTTGCCTCGTTCGTATTTCCTCTATTTGGTAGCAGTAGGGATAGGGAAAGTGGCGCGTCTGACGCTATTTTGGAGTGATTCACAACCAAGGTAAGTTAAAAAATTACACACAGCGCGCGTTGCAGCCTTTGGGCTCCTGCTGTCTGCTGGATGGCAGAGGAGCGCGGGAGTGAATTTCCTTGTATAGGTACCTATGTTGTATGGAATCACTGGCGGATCCAAAGGGGGCGGCAGGGGCCAAAGCCCCCCCCCCCACATTTCAAGCTCGACAGGGGCGGCTATAGAAATTAGTCCCATCCCCAAAATCCGCTGAAACTGGCGATTAAAATGGGTACTGCCTGCGGAAAAAACATTCTTGCTAAAATGGGTACTGTCCGCGGGAAAAAATCTTGCGAAAAAATATGTATTGTTTGCCTCATTCGTGTTCCCTCTATTTAGTAGCATTTTGGTAGCAGTAGGGATAGGGAAAGTGGCGCGTCTGACGCTATTTTGGAGTGATTCACAACCAACGTAAGTTATAATTTTACTCGCAGCGCGCGTCGCAGCCTTTGGTCTCCTGCTGCCAGCTGGATGGCAGAGAAGCGCGGGAGTGAATTTCCTTGTATAGGTAGGTACCTATGGTGTCTGGAATCACTGGCGGATCCAAAGGGGGCGGCAAGGGCCAAAGCGCCCCCCCCCCCCCACCCACATCCCAAGCTCGACAGGGGCGGCAATAGAAATTAGCCCCACCCCCAAAATCCGCTGAAACGCGATGAAAATGGGTACTGCCTGCGAAAAAATAACTTCTTGCGAAATAAATATATATTTTTTGCCTCATTAGTGTTTCATATATTTGGTAGCATTTTGGTAGCAGTAGGGATAGGGAAAGTGGCGCGGCTGACGCTATTTTGGAGTGATTCACAACCAATGTAAGTTATAATTTTACACGCACCGACGCAGCCTTTGGTCTCCTGCTGCCTGCTGGGTGGCAGAGGAGCGCGTGAGTGAATTTCCTTACATAGGTACCTATGTTGAGTGGAATACGTCTACTAGTATTAAGTAGGGCAATTAGGTTCAGTGAAAAAATCCTAATGTTCTTAAGTTTCCATACATGACATGCCTTAACCCTCGCCAGTGCAGGGGGAGGGTGGATGCCACCCCCCTCGGTTTTTCGGGAATAACTCGCGTAAATATCAACCGATTGCGATGAAACTTTCAGTACCCTACTTGTGAACAATTTGACACATTCTGAATTTTTGAAGGTGTAGGTCACATGACCCGTGACCTGTTTCTCAAGGTCATGTCAGGCGCAACTGGCGTCCGTAGTATTGATCCTTTTAACTTGTGCAGTTGCATAGTGTTTGTTGTTCAAGAGCATATGCACAGGTGTTTCCAGGTGACAGTTGTGGTTTCCCTTGATATTGTGACCTCGATTGACCTTGTCAGAGGTCAACCGAGGTCACCGACCTCCGATGACCTGATATTACTTTTTTGGCTTCTGGCAGTTTCTAGGACATTTTGTGACGCTGATTTCAAATATGGGATCCATTTAACATAATTTTATGTTCCACTGGGGTCATGCGCCTCCACAGGTCAACCGAGGTCACTGACCTCAAATGACCTGACATGACCTTTTTGGAATTAGGCAGTTTCTAGGACAGTTGATGATGCTGATTTCAAGTTTGGCACCTATTTAGCACAATTATACGCTCATTCGCGATTCTGGCTCGATTAAATTCAATTTATACGCATTTACAATTTGGTTGAATTTTGGGTCAGACATCAGAGGTCACCTAATGACCTAGGACCTTAAAATTGGGTATCATTGGCTTCCTCTCGTGACAAGCAACACGTTCGTTTTTGAATCGAAGTTATAGCCCAATTAGGGGCGAAACGCTAGGGGGGTGTATCCCCCCCCCTTGCACGGCCGCGCACTGATCGGACGCTGCACGGGCGAGGGTTAAACGGACACTGCCACTTTAATGTAATATAACATTTGATATGTTAAAGAGCAATCGCATGATTAACACTGAAGTCCGTTTTTCGAAATTCGCCACCAGTCGCCCAATATCATTGTTCCAAAGTTCCGTTTTCTTCCATACAATGACCTTGACGAGTCCGCTCACCACTACGTACCAACTACCAAAATCAATTAATTGCAGCGTTGTGCAACAATTGTAAATAGTGATATTATTGCTTAAGCCTTCTGTCGAAATTGGTAATGTAAGAAAACATTGCATGCCTTAAACATTGCATGTCATTACTCAATTAGGTTGCTTGCATCATATTTTTAACATAACAAATTGAGGACAATGTACCTACATTTTGAATGGTCTTAAACTACCAAACCCAACTCACCCATGACTAGTCCAGCCCATCAATTGTGTGATGAAGCACAGTAAGGACACCAGCACCGCCGTCGTCATACCACGGAAGTGGCTGCAGGTCGTGCAAGTCCGAAAAACGAATATGTTTGCACTGTTCAGTTGCTTTCAGTCGATAGGATTGTAGTGTACTGCTAACTTCCACGATCATAGCCTCTTGTACCATTAAGGCTCCATCTCATGCCCGACTTGGACAAAACCCACCACACCATCAGTTTTGATCACGAGGATCTCTCCTGCATGGTAGAGAGTACCATTTATCCTACCACTTTTGTATTTTACTTCATCATCATTAAGAGAGCGTTTCATTTGAATTAAGTCTTCCACAACAATGTCTCCATATCCATGGATGAATGCACCTGTTTCCATCTTTTGACACAGATTTCTCTGGTGCCCCAGTGCCATAGTTCTTGAGATGTGTCTAGTATTTTTGGACCGCTTTGCTACACGCTTTATCTCTTGATGTTTATTTGCAAACCTCAATGTCCAAGTAAACTTCAGAGGCCTGTGCTTCTTCATCTGACACGTAATGCAAAATGTAATGCATCTTTGGTGTCATACGGAACTGGCTGGGGAACACTTCTGTTAAACTCTTAAGCCACTTTCAATAACTTCTTTCAGGTACAGTAGGTCAATTTGACTGAGCTGCGGTGCGCATATATATTCGACAATCATTCGGAAATCCAGGAAAGCAAGCCATTCATCGCAGGCATCAGGGATCAATGATACAATCATCATAGGCAAAAGCGTGATCAACGTCCGGCACTCTGCCGCGGTCAATTTCACTGAAACTCCATCATTCCGCCAGGTCACTGGCTGTGGTCGATTCTTGTTTAGAAGCGAGTGATATGGAAAGTTAAGTATAGTTGTATTCAAATCCTGAATGGTCTTGTACTTTTTTATCAGCGCAGTGAGCAGCCACTTTAGCACCAATGGTCCAATACCTTCAAAAATGTCATGGGCCAGATCCGGAGGTTGCTGATCGATGATGTGGAAAAATGGAAGCTGATTGAAAGGACTGGGACCTTTGATACCGAAAAGCTGTGCAAAATGATCAGCACCATCCGACTCCTGAAACGTTCTAACCTGCGAGTCATATTCAGCAGCAGTTCTTCGAATGCAATCGCTCTCCTTCAGCAATGAGCATAATTCAGTAGCTAGCACACGACAAAATCTGCACACGTAGTTTCCACGGCTGAAGCACTCGTTGAATCTCCCAATGAAGTGCTGGCCAAGATTGTCACCAACAATAAATCGGACAGATCCTTTGTAGGTTGTCTTTGTGTCCTCCGTTGCGATTTCAATGTCTTCCGTTCCTAGCTTACCCAGATCTTTCAGAAAAGGATCTATCACAGATTTCAAGGAGTGTTTCTTGAAATATTTTTATCGAACTACCAATGCTAGGAAAATGTGTCTCAACTGACCTGAGGGCAAATCTGCAAGACTGTAGTAAAACACACCTAGCTTCTCTTTGGCGACCTTGACCTTGCCCAATGGGTTCACAACATTGAATTAATCAAAGTACAATGCAAGGTTTATTTCTCCAACTCTTTCTGCATGCACAGATCCGTCATGGAACGACCTGAGCCATCCGTCGGTGCTCGGCTTGCCGTGGTTTATATGAGATACAACATTCTTGTCTAACAAGAGACACCTCAGCTGGTCCAACACTGGAACGTATTGGCAGGTTTCGCGATCCCCCAAACGGATCGTCACAGGTTTCACGAGGAAACTATGCAGATGCATATATTTATCCCTGTTGTGCTCAGAAGACATGCTGACAAATGTTTTGATAATTGGAACTTCATTGATATTCACTGTTGTCTTGCTTTTTGACTGCATTTCCTGCAATTCTTCAATAGCATCAGAGCAAAATCCAGCTACAGCTTCAGCAACCTCAGAACACACTTTTGAAGTCACACCTTGGGCTTGCAGACCAACCAAGAACTTCATTGCACTATCCTTTGAATGCCCTTCATTCAATTGTGATCCATTGCGGCTATCGTGGTCAGCAGACATCCCGTCATCAACTGAACCACTGGTGCATGCAGTATTTGCATTGCTCAGCTCAGACTCAGAATTAGTTGCTAAGCATGCACCCTCATCATGTTGCCTGTTCTTGACCCTGAACCCAACATGGCTGGACATATGCTCCCTCCATCTCTTGACAACATGAAATGATTTTTTTGCAAACAGTACAACACACACAGAAATCAGGCTCTTTCTGGTGTCTTCTGAGATGTTTAGTGAATAGAAATAAGTCAAAAATGGAAAAATCGCAGCTTGGGCATTCAAATCGTTCCACTTGAAGGTTGTTTACAGTCTGAAAAAAAAATCAGAAACAAACATCGAGAAACAATACAGCAACTGTGTCAGCAGTACGAAGTTATTGATTGCATAAAACTCAATATTTAACATTATTCATCAGACATCAGCAGAAAATAATAATTCGGCAGTTAACCCGCGCCCCGCTGGAAGGCCGGGGGGGGGGGGCAAATCTGCTCCTCACGGATTTTCTCAATAACTTGAAAACTTTCATAGATATTGACATGAAACTTACACTACCTTATGCTGCACTACACAATCTAGATATGAAAATCTTCCCTATGGCCTTTAACATTAGCACAGTCAGCTGGTGGAACCACTTCCAACCAGTGATGTCATGGGTAAACAGCCCTATTAGGTCTGTTTGGGTCCTGACGTATCTGGGCAGCTGTGAAATGTGAATGCTATCTATACCAGGGTATCTATATTTGTATCATCATTGGCTGTAGCGTAACAAAGTTTGGCAATGGGCGAGGACTGAAGCAGCAATATATTTATTATTGAAGTTATTATTAGTTATAGTGCAAAATGTTTTTGGGAAGCCATCCATAGTTACTAAATGTGATATTTTCTATCAATTGGTAGGTATATTATATGGATTAGCTAATAACTAATGGTGGACTATTGTATTGGGGTACCTGTGGGGCTGGCGTTACACTTCTGTACACCAGCTGTAGGTAGTGTAACAAGGGGCGGGCGGTGCAGCCGGCTTGATGACGTCACTGGGAGGGTATACTTAATGGCGTAGGCCTCTTTACTACTTGATCGCAGACAAATAATTTTGAAAGCCGGTGATTGATGTACAACGTCACATTGTGGTGATGGCCGCTGTGCGGCCGACCTTCGATCTCAAATACAAGGCCTGCGCTCCGCCAGGAATAGAGGTTTAGTGAGAGCGTGACAGGGTTTAGTGCAGAATCAGTCTGATCGAGTAGTAAGCACTATGCCATTAAGTATACCCTCCCAGTGACGTCATCAAGCTGGCTGCAATGCCCGCCCCTTGCTACACTACCTACAGCTGGTGTGCGGAAGTGTGATGCCTGCCCTACCAATACCGACTATTGGTCAGTACAGCAGCACTGAACATTTGTGATCTTCCGGAAATATTTTTGTTCCAATATTATTAGGTAGGTAAGATACAATCTAAATAAAATATAAGGTACACAATAGGGTAATAGTTCAGTAATTCACCTCCCCAGTGTTACAACTCTGGGGAGCCTGAACAAGTGGCGGGCGGTGCTGCCGGCTTGATGACGTCATTGGGAGGGTATACTTAATGGCATAGGCCTGTCTAACCTAACCCCACCATTAAGTCTGATTGGGACAAAACCTAAGAATCGCTTGTAGCCATTAAGTCTGATCGGACTGAAACCTAAGATTCGCTCATAGCCATTACGTCTGATCGGGACGAAACCTAAGATTTGCTTGTTTCGCCCCAATCGGACTTAATGACTACAAGTGAATCTTAGGTTTTGTCCTGATCAGACTTAAGGCTATGAGCAAATAGTAGGTTTTGTCCTGATCAGACTTATGGCGGGGTTAGGTTACAGGCCTACAACATTAAGTATACCCTCCCAATGACGTCATCAAGCCGGCAGCACTGCCTGCCACTTGTTCAGGCTCCCCAGTGCTGTAACACTGGGGAGGTGAATTACTGAACTATTACCCTGAATAGTGTGCAAGATGCATAGTGACCAAATTGTTAAGCAACATTCAAAACACTGGTTAACTGGCCAGTATGACCAAATATATTGCATCAGTATGACGCCTACTTAATGTATTCCACCCAAAGGGTAAAACTCCGATCTTCGGACACGTCCGAATTTCGGACTTTTCATGCTATCAGAATCCATACGATACTGACGCATTGTTTACATTCTGATAGCATGAAAAGTCTGAGGATAGGACATGTCCGTGATTACAGCATCTTACTCTACCTTCATCTACCACCAGAGCAGTAATTGAAAATATTAAATTTAATTAACTGAAACGCCATTCATGCGTTGAGGTGATGATGATTGGCGTTTACGGGCGCACTGACAAATAGGTCATACGGTGCCCATGCATTGAGGTGAAACGTCCATACATACACTGAAATAGTATACATAACAGATTAAGCAACAGTCACAAACAGATGAGGTTATCTCTAAAACTTACTTCCATCTTCTCTACATCAATCAACTTCTTCACTTGCAAGTTGAAAATTGGAGATGGCACACCCGAGTCCGACACCACGTGCTACGCAACGCTGCTCAACGATCGTACTTTGGCTAACTGACGTTCATCGATAATACGAAGAAAATGGTGAAAGCATTGCTAAGGTGTGACGTCACAAAACTTGATCATCGGAAGATGTTTTATTCAAGCATAAGTAAAACATAGAAAATCCTCTTGAAGCTTAAAATTATCGTTTTAAAAGGATAAATAATTTTCCGGTCGATATAGTCGAGTGTTAACCACAGTGACACTGTAGACGCCGTGTAAAATAAATATATTAATGACGTCATGTAAATGTCTTTTTACTTCCGGGAGACTTAGATGGCGCTCCCGCCAAACAAAGCGCTAGTGTATGTTATACTGCCATATTGGCGCGAACTTCCATATCCGCCAAGCTCACTTCTATTGATAGCATGTGTTCTTATACGTTTCTGAGCTTGAAGCTCTTCAATTCATCTTTTCTTGTTCGATAGACATTTTAAGTAAAATTTAGTTTTGCTTAAAATACATTATAAACCATTTTTCTGACGTTTGGTCTATTTTGAAGCCAAGAATTGGGGAAAACTAGGCGAATTATAAACACTGCCAAATGCCCTTAGACATTTTTACCACGGAGAACTTCTACGTGTTTTTACAAAGAGAAGATCCTGGTGGATTATGTATACATGCACAATGTACATTGGTGGAGAATTGTTTTCGAAGTTGCCCTGGCCAAGGCCCGAGGACAGGGGCGGCAATGCCCCGCCCCCCCCCCCTTACGGGTCACAGGGGGCCACCAAGATTGGCCCAGATACCATGTGCATTACCATTTTTCCATTCATGTGCTAAATGGCTTTCAAAAAGCCACCGAGGAGCCCTCAAACCAGGCGAGGGGTCACTCTGGCGCATGCAAAGGGCCCTCAGAGACACTGAAGGGCTTTCGAAGCCAACCCAGGGGCCT
Organism: Chirona hameri; assembly: GCA_036785665.1. Lineage (NCBI taxonomy): Eukaryota > Metazoa > Arthropoda > Thecostraca > Balanomorpha > Balanidae > Chirona > Chirona hameri. Next base: position 98,474 of record JAXIVJ010002326.1, read on the forward strand.
CTCGAGCATGTCCAGGGGCCCTTTGAGCCCACTTGGGCCCAAAAAACCTGCCCAAGGGCCTATCGGGCATGTTCAGGGACATCTCGAGCCTGCCCAGGGGCCCATTCAAGTCTGTTCAGGGGCCTCCCGAGCTTGCCATGGGGCCCATTGAGCAGGGGCGGCGCCACGGATTTTTGTCAGGGGGGCAAGTCGAAATTTAGGGGGCCTCCATTTCAGAAGGGGCCTTTGACCTCCATAGGGCTCCTCTCACCTCCCCTCTGGCTTCCAGATGGCAACTTTTGGACTTCAACGGCACCTCTGACCTCCATAGGACCCCCTCTGGCCTTCAGGAGCCTTTCTGACCTCCAAAGGACCCCCTCTGACCTCCAGGGGCCCACCTCTGACATCCATAGGTCCCCATCTGACCTCCCCCTGGCTTCCAGATGCCCTCCTCTGGCCTTCAGAGGCCCCTCTGACCTTCATTGGAGTTAGGACTTAGGGCCCCCTTTGGCTTCCAGGGGCCCATGTGACAACCGCGATGGGGCCTGCGAGTGGGACCTCTTTGAAGCATGTAAGGGCCTCCTTAAATGACAGGGGGGGTCAAACAGATATGTTTGTCCCCCCTGCCTGATGACAGGGGGGCGACTGCCCCTCCTGTCCCCCACCCCCTCCGTGGCGCCGCCGCTGCCATTGAGTCTGTTCGACAAAGCAGCCAGTTGCAGTCCCTTGTCAGGTCGTAAGGGCCCCTGAGCAGGCCGGAGGGCCCCTGTGCAGTTCAAAGGGCCCCTGCGTAGGTCAGAGGGGCCCCTGACCAGACCAAAAGGGACCTGGTTAGGTCAGAAGGGCCCCTGACCAGACCGAAATGGTCCCTGGGTGGGTCAGATGGGCCCCTAAACATGCCGAATGGACCCCTAGTCAGCACGGAGACGCCCCAGGGCAGGTTGGAGGGCCCTCTGAGCATGTTGCAAGGGCTTCTTAAAAGGCTGGAGGGCCCCTGGACAGGCCAGAGGGCCCTTGGAAAGTTCAAACGGCCCTGTGCAGATCCCAGGGGCCCCTGACCAGACCGAAAGGGCCCATGTGCGGGTAAGAAGGGCCCCTAAACATGGATCCAAATGAGTCCCTTAACAGGTCAGAAGGGCGTTGAAAAGGTTGGATGGGGCCCATACGATCTGAAGGGACCATGGGCCTTTCTACAGTAAGAATGCAGTTGTTCAGGGAATACAATTCATTTTTTTACTCCGCTCCGCGGCGCAATTTAACTAGGAATTATATTATATGCGGGTTACATAATCGTGTCATTTCTCGGCGCATTTATGTGATAGGTACTTGTCGCTTTCCTATATGGTTGGGCAAAATAGTTCGCTTTAAACAATTTTTTATCGCACTTTTAAACGTAAAATAGCATTTTTAGAGGTCCACCCCATACACAATGCGACGCATTGATGAGCATGCATATCCAGGGCATACGACTAAAAAAAAATCGCGCCACTCTGCGGCGCAGTTGATTTAAGACTTCCAGGTCTTGAGCTCGGGAAGGGACCCTTTTGAGTTTTGAGGCGCCGCCGCCGGACGAAATCCTAACTACGTGCCTGGTTGAGGGGCCTCTGAGGGTGCTGGTCCAATCCAGCATATCAAAAGTTCGGAAAAATATTAAAAAGGGGGCCTCACAAAATAAAGTAGCCGAAATCCGTAGAGTTTTTCATATCCAGGATTTTTTTTGGCACCATGACTGGCTTCCCCACCTTTCGGAAGGTCTGGCTGCGCACCTAGGCGCAACCAACCGCAACCGCAACCAGGGGCGCCTAGGACACGCCTAGGGCAGGGGCGGATCCAGGGGGCGCTAAGGTGCGCCTCCTCTTCCGCTGAGCCTCGGTTTGCGCCTGCCAAGCGCGCCCGTAGGGCGCTTTTTTTCTCGATCACCTTCACCCGGCACCACCCCCCCCCCCCCCCCCCGGTCAACAACATTTCCGTGGCGCTCCACCAACTCCCGGCCAGCAACATTTCCGTGACGCTCCACAAGCCTCCGGTCAGCAACATTTCCGTGACGCTCCACCAACCCCCGGTCAACAATATTCCCGTGACGCTCCACCAACCCCCGGTCAACAACATTTCCGTGACGCTCCACCAACCCCCGGTCAACAACATTTCCGTGACGCTCCACCAACCCCCGGTCAACAACATTTCCGTGACGCTCCACCAACCCCCGGTCAACAACATTTCCGTGACGCTCCACCAACCCCCGGTCAACAACATTTCCGTGACACTCCACCAACCCCCGGTCAACAACATTTCCGTGACGCTCCACCAACCCCCGGTCAACAACATTTCCGTGACGCTCCACCAACCCCCGGTCAACAACATTTCCGTGACGCTCCACCAACCCCCGGTCAACAACATTTCCGTGACGCTCCACCAACCCCCGGTCAGCAACATTTCCGTGACGCTCCACCAACCCCCGGTCAGCAACATTTCCGTGACACTCCACCAACCCCCGGTCAGCAACATTTCCGTGACGCTCCACCAACCCCACCAACCCCCGGTCAGCAACATTTCCGTGACGCTCCACCAACCCCCGGTCAACAAAATTTCGCTGACGGCGACCACTATGTGGCGCCCCCCCCCCCCCCCCCCCCCTGACCGAAATTCTGGATCCGCGCCTGTAGGGGGCACGTGGGAGAAGAGGGGGCATTGAGGGCGCCTCTCCTGGGCGTCTGGACACCGTAGGCGCCACTCTCGAGTGCAGGTGGCGCCCTTCGAGTCGTGAGTGCCGGCAGCACCCCTTTGGATCGGAAATGATGCCCCTTTAGACCGGAGATAACGACCCAGTCCCCAACTGTGCCTCCCCCGAAAACAAAGTTTTCTGACCATTGGCGGATCCAGAGGCGACAGTGGGCCATGCCCCTCCCCTCCCCCCCCCCCCCCCCCCCCCCACCTCGAGCCTCGAAAGGGCCCTCTGCGCGGACGCCCCTCTGTGCGGAGAGGAGACCCTCTGTGCGGAATGGAGGTCCTCCCGCGTTGGGAGGATGTCCCTCTATGCAGAGAAGAGGCCCTGTCGTACGGAGAGGATCTGTGTATCTGTACTCTGTGCGGGGATCTGTGTATACATCAGCATTATTCTCAACTGCACACACACAATCACACAATAGTTGACTTCAGGTCAGCTGTATTCACTTGAAAGCACCTACATATAATGTAAAATGAGTCCCTTAACATGAAAATACGAGAGAAAAAATGCATTATAGGGGGGCAACAAAAATTGCAAGTATTCGAGATGCGTTGACATTCTAAAAATCCCCCTTCCTATGCCCTCCAACCCCTCTGAATCCGCCAAATGTGTTATTGTATCCATAAAACATAGAACGGTGTTCATGAGGCGTTTTCTAAAGCGGGAGTCATTTGACTCCGAGGAAACGCCCCAGAAACACCCAATGCAATTTGTTCGTGTCGTATATATACACCTATAACGGTATTTGAGGTGTGTGCAAAGTTCCGGGCAACACCTTTCAAGAGTGTCTCTGGGGCGTCTGACACCGCTAATATGCCTGCAAAACTCCCCACGGGAATTTTTTAGCTATTTGTGGGGTGTACAAAGTTCCGGTCAACACCTTTTAAGAGTGTCTCTGGGGTGTCTGACACCGCTAATATGCCCGAAAAACTCCCCACAGGATTTTTTCAGGTATTTGGGGGGTGTATAAAGTTCCGGTCAACACCTTTCAAGGGTGTCTCTGGGGTGTCTGATACCGCTAATATGCCCAAAAAACTCCCCACGGGGATTCTTTCAGGTATTTGAGGGGTGTAACAAGTGCCGGTCAATAGCTTTCAAGAGTGTCTCTGTGGTGTCTGACACCGCTAACATGCTCGAAAAACTCCCCACGGGAATTTTTCGGGTATTTGGGGGGTGTACAAAGTTCCGGTCAACACCTTCAAGGGTGTCACTGGGGTGTCTGACACCGCTAATATACCCCCAAAATTCCCCACGGGATTTTTATTTTTTTGCAGTGTATATATTACACCTATAACAGTATTTGGTGTGTGTGTGCGAAGTGCTGGGCAACACCTTTCAAGAGTGTCTTTGGGGCGTCTGACACCGCTAATATGCCTGAAAAACTCCCCACGGGAATTTTTCAGGTATTTGTGAGGTGTACAAAGTTCCGATCAATACCTTTTAAGGGTGTCTCTGGGGTGTCTGACACCGTTGATATGCCCGAAAAACTCCCCACGGGAATTTTTCAGGTATTTGGGGGTGTGCAAAGTTCCGGTCAACACCTTTTAAGAGTGTCTCTGGGGTGTCTGACACCGCTAATATGCCCGAAAAACTCCCCACGGGGATTTTTCAGGTATTTGAGGGGTGTAAAAAGTTCCGGTCAACACCTTTTAAGGGTGTCTCTGGGGTCTCTGACACCGCTAATATGCCTGAAAAACTCCCCACGGGAATTTTTCGGGTATTTGGGGGGTGTACAAAGTTCCGGTCAACACCTTCAAGGGTGTCACTGGGGTGTCTGACACCGCTAATATGCCTGAAAAACTCCCCACGGGATTTTTTTCGGGTATTTGGGGGTGTACAAAGTTCCGGTCAACACCTTCAAGGGTGTCACTGGGGTGTCTGACACCGCTAATATACCCCCAAAATTCCCCACGGGAATTTTTATTTTTTTCAGTGTACTGTCCACCACTTTTATCTTAAGATCAATTTTAGAGTTTTGAATTATATGCAAGTCCTACACTGGATCACAAAATTATTATGCAATTCAAAACTGACGGGACTTTGTATTACTACACACTGTTCGTTGAGGTTTTGTGTTTTTGTGGTTTTCTCATCTCTGGCTTTTAGCGTTGATAATTTGGTGGTGGCGTATTCATTTTTTGGCATGAAAATTCATGAAAAATATATAATTTTATGGGAAAACCAGGTATCTGCTACTGTCGTTGGAACAAAACAAGTTTATTTTATTTCAAATATTGCTTATTTTACCGGAAACATGCCATAAGTGAGGTGTTTTTATGAGCATAAAAGAGATGACCATGGCTCTGCCTCAGCCGGTCCTGCAGAAAATACGCGGTGGCATCACCGCGCACTTTGGAATGTTCTTACGTGCAGAAGAGGTAATTTCCAGAAAAATGTGGCTACCGTGGGACTTCTACCACCTTTATAAGTACGTTTTACTATGTAACTCAATTATTCTGGGAAAAACCCGTATAATCCCTTTAACGATTCAAGTACACTGGTAAATTGCGCAAATACGTGCAGTCCTTGTAGCTACATTCATTTATACTGACATAGTATTGCTATAACAATGTTTGAATGATCATATGTATGTATATTTCCATTTGTATTGATTTGACATAAATTCACCACATATATTTAAATGTTGAATCAAACGTGAATCGATTAAATATTTGTTTTGATTCTTTGAATCAGAAATAATCAATTTGCAAAATTTTCGCCGTAAATCGAACGGTGATTGAATCATTCAGATTCCAAAATTAATCATGATTGAATCGTTTCAAAAAAGTTGAATCAATAACCAGTCTGCCCCCAAACCACCCGTTCTGGATCCGCCAATGCAAAGATCCATGCGGTATTTTTATTCTGTCACCTCCACGAGGTAAAATCTATTCACCCTGGAGTCATTCGTCATTTTTCTTTATATCTTTTTACCGAACCAGTAAGGCGTCGTAGTTGGCGATGAACGAGCGAACGCAAAGGAAATGTATGGTGAATTTCAACTCGATCAGGGAAGTAGTTTCTGAGATACAAATACGTGGGCACACGTGCGTACGTGCTGAAGCACCCCACCACTGACTTGTGGGAAAGTGACGGCTGAGGATGAGATGAGATGAGATGATGTATTCAGAACCATACACTGAGAAACAGTGTTTAGAACTTTGAATGATTGGTTTCGTTCGAGGTACTTGGTTAGTCTCCATTTCATTGGAATTATCTCGACATGGAGACATTTTTCATGTTACAGTATGTCAACTATCTCACTGCATCTCAACATTGCTACATTGTATGCGTTGAGATAATGTTGGATAATGATGAGACCCACCGAGACTCTACCACTGCATGCTGTTAAGCCTATAAATTGTCTTGATCAACGGACCTCATAGCGCGACATCAAAAGAAATCCGAACCGGGGTCCTCCACTCGGGAGAGCTTACACAGCCAATTACGCAACGAAGGCCCAGCTTTCCCCACGCCGACCGGCGGGAGACCCGCTGGCGCCCGTTCCGTAATTGTTTGGCGCTAGCCGGCGGATGCTCATTTCCATCGTTCGCCGCCGCCGGTATCCTTCGACATATAGTGCAAAATTATTTGTTACATAACATTTTGAGAACATAGATAAAAATATTTGGATATATTATTTTTAACACTCTTAACGATGTTAACAAATTTTAATAAAATATCCTTATTCGCATTCTAACAAAGCAAATTGAAATGACGTCTACTACGAGCGGCATTTCCCAGGGTCGCATTTCCGGTCGGTCCGTCCAGGGGCTGTCATCCCGGGATTCCCCATGTATCGGCTGCCGAGCGGCACAGTATTAGCGATGACGTCACTGGTGCTCTGGTCAAGTCGTGGCCAGCCCTGTCGCCGCTGCTGCGCTTTCTAGCGTTTTGCGGTCTTTTGACGGGTGTTGACGAGCGGCAACTTGAAGTCGTCGCCGTTAGATAAGTAAGTTAGGTAGTTAGGTTGCAAGTCTATGCTTTTGCAATATTTTTTTTAAAGTTTTTTTTTAAAAAAGCATATCTTGAACATTAAGCCAAAACAATGCCATTTCTCGCCCCTCAGCCAGACCGGGGAAGCGTGTGGCCGTCTCGCCCCTCAGCCGGACCGGTGCAGCGTATGCCCGTCTCGCCCCTCAGCCAGACCGGAGCAGCGTATGGCCGTCTCTCCCCCTTCCCCTCAGCCGGACCGGGGAAGCGTATGGCCGTCTCACCCCTCAGCCAGACCGGGGCAGCGTATGGCTGTATCCCCCCTCCCCCCCCCTCCCCCTCAGCCGGACCGGGGCAGCGTATGGCCGTCTCACCCCTCACTCAGACCGGTGCAGCGTATGGCCGTCTCGCCAGTCGCCCCTCACACAGACCGGGCAGCGCATGTCCGTCTCACCCTCATCATGAATTAAGGGAGGGATAATTATCCGCGGTAAATGTAATCTTAAATAGGATCGTACCTTGGGCGCAACTATCCGTATCTCGTTCGAAATATTTGCACCGCACCGAGCCGCGTGCGAGGACAGCAGTCAGACCAGAGCACCAGTGACGTCACGCTAATGTGCGATTGGGGCGCTAAAATCCCCGGATGACTCTACCTCTCTTATACGGCCTTAGGCCCGTCCACCCCATGTTTGGCCCCCATGTGGTGTTTTCTCATTTGTGGCGCATAGTGGCTGTTAACTCGACTTTATGGTAAGTATTGAGTGATACATGTGGAGGTATTCCTTTTCTTTGAAATTGTGTCGCTCACATTTATGTAAGGAATGCAGCATGTATTATTTGGCATTATGGTGCATTTATCGACGAAGGTAGTACTTACGTGCGCCGGATATACCGCACGCTCACATACAAAATGCTTTCTCTTAACTTATGGCAGACAATGCAGTTACCTACATTCAAATCATCTTGGTTGATTGAGAGGGGCTATTTTTCATATTGGAGGTGGCAAAAATGCATGGTTTTTCACAATTCAGAACTCATTGGATTTTGTTTCCTCATGCACCAGTCTGCAGAACGTGGGGTAACGGTGGGGCTGGCGTGACCGTCGCGGCCGGGCAATCAAATCAAGGTTCAAGGTTACTATCACCGTTGTTGGTCTGGAGTCATGGGGAAGCTTTATGACGTCACCAGATTCTGGCTACGAGCGAATCTTAGGCGGACCCGATCGGACTTAATGGCTACGAGCAGGTTTCGTCCCGATCGGACTTAATGGCTACAAGCTGTAGGCCGACCCGATCAGACTTAATGGCTACGAGCTGTAGGCCGACCCGGTCGGACTTAATGGCTACGAGCTGTAGGCCGACCCGATCGGACTTAATGGCTACGAGCTGTAGGCCGACCCGATCGGACCTAATGACGGGGTTAGGTTAGATTAGGTTAGTTTCATTAATTCCGATCGGTTCGGCCTACCGCTCGTAGGTATTAGATCGGGGCGGCCTAAGATTCGCTCATATCTGGTGACGTCATAAAGCTTCCCTATGACTCAAGACCAACAACAGTGATAGTAACCTTGAACATTTATGTGATTGCCCGGCCGCGACGGTGACGCGAGCCCCACCGTTACCGAACGTGGCAGGTTTCGACAAGATCTTGTCAGGGCAGGGTAGGCAAAAGTGGGTCAAAAATCAGGGTAGAGGGCCAGACTGGAAAAAAAATACATGTTATCGTCGACATGTTCAGTGTAACTCCGATTGCGCAGAAATTTTGGTGCAGCGTCCAGCGTAAATCACTGAATGCGCCAAAATTTTGGTGCAGCATCCAGCGTAAATCACTGATTGCGCCAAAATTTTGGATCAGCAGTCAGCGAAAATCACCAATGGCAAAAGTTTGGCACAACTTTCAGCGCAATGACCAATTGTAGGCCTACAAAACAAGGTATTGTAGGCCTAGGACCGATTTTAGGCCTACACAATTTCGGAGCAGCGTCTAGCGCTGCCTAGTTACTGTTGTCTAGTTGTCTAGCTAGTAGCTACCCTGGTCTAGCGTAACCGATTGTGTCAGAATTTCGGCGCAGCTTCCAGCCCCAGCAGGTCGGCCATGGCGTTTGCCAGTAAGGCCTGGACTATCTGTTTCGAAGCCTCCAGTAAAGAATATGTTGACCTGTGCCCCGCTGGGTTCGCCATTCAAACGGGGAGGAGATTAAGCCCCCTCGTTATCTTCTGAACCAGTAACCGCAGTGAGACGCGCAAGGCGGTAATCAAACATTTTCAAAATTAAGTCTCATGTCATGTCACAGTCGTGAGTCGTGTCAAATGTAAACATTGAGATAAATTAGTTTCAGGGTCATACTTTCCATCCAAAGCCTAACCCACACAATGCTCGCAGAGAAC
>JAXIVJ010002327.1:5000-27500 GCA_036785665.1 Chirona hameri
TCTCTGTCTGTCTCTGTCTGTCTCTGTCTGTCTCTGTCTGTCTCTGTCTGTCTCTGTCTGTCTCTGTCTGTCTCTGTCTGTCTCTGTCTGTCTCTGTCTGTCTCTGTCTGTCTCTGTCTGTCTCTGTCTGTCTCTGTCTGTCTCTGTCTGTCTCTGTCTGTCTCTGTCTGTCTCTGTCTGTCTCTGTCTGTCTCTGTCTGTCTCTGTCTGTCTCTGTCTGTCTCTGTCTGTCTCTGTCTGTCTCTGTCTGTCTCTGTCTGTCTCTGTCTGTCTCTGTCTGTCTCTGTCTGTCTCTGTCTGTCTCTGTCTGTCTCTGTCTGTCTCTGTCTGTCTCTGTCTGTCTCTGTCTGTCTCTGTCTGTCTCTGTCTGTCTCTGTCTGTCTCTGTCTGTCTCTGTCTGTCTCTGTCTGTCTCTGTCTGTCTCTGTCTGTCTCTGTCTGTCTCTGTCTGTCTCTGTCTGTCTCTGTCTGTCTCTGTCTGTCTCTGTCTGTCTCTGTCTGTCTCTGTCTGTCTCTGTCTGTCTCTGTCTGTCTCTGTCTGTCTCTGTCTGTCTCTGTCTGTCTCTGTCTGTCTCTGTCTGTCTCTGTCTGTCTCTGTCTGTCTCTGTCTGTCTCTGTCTGTCTCTGTCTGTCTCTGTCTGTCTCTGTCTGTCTCTGTCTGTCTCTGTCTGTCTCTGTCTGTCTCTGTCTGTCTCTGTCTGTCTCTGTCTGTCTCTGTCTGTCTCTGTCTGTCTCTGTCTGTCTCTGTCTGTCTCTGTCTGTCTCTGTCTGTCTCTGTCTGTCTCTGTCTGTCTCTGTCTGTCTCTGTCTGTCTCTGTCTGTCTCTGTCTGTCTCTGTCTGTCTCTGTCTGTCTGTCTGTCTGTGTGTGTGTGTGTGTGTGTGTGTGTGTGTCTGTGTGTGTGTGTGTCTGTGTGTGTGTGTCTGTGTGTGTGTGTCTGTGTGTGTGTGTGTCTGTGTGTGTGTGTCTGTGTGTGTGTGTGTGTGTCTGTGTGTGTGGCTGTGTGTGTCTGACCTGTCTGACCGTGTGTGTCTGACCTGTCTGACCGTGTGTGTGTGTGTCTGACCTGTCTGACCTGTCTGACCTGTCTGACCTGTCTGACCTATCTGACCTGTCTGACCTGTCTGACCTGTCTGACCTGTCTGACCTGTCTGACCTGTCTGACCTGTCTGACCTGTCTGACCTGTCTGACCTGTCTGACCTGTCTGACCTGTCTGGCCTGTCTGGCCTGTCTGACCTGTCTGACCTGTCTGACCTGTCTGACCTGTCTGACCTGTCTGACCTGTCTGACCTGTCTGACCTGTCTGACCTGTCTGACCTGTCTGACCTGTCTGACCTGTCTGACCTGTCTGACCTGTCTGACCTGTCTGACCAGTCTGACCTGTCTGACCTGTCTGACCTGTCTGACCTGTCTGACCTGTCTGACCTGTCTGACCTGTCTGACCTGTCTGACCTGTCTGACCTGTCTGACCTGTCTGACCTGTCTGACCTGTCTGACCTGTCTGACCTGTCTGACCTGTCTGACCTGTCTGACCTGTCTGACCTGTCTGACCTGTCTGACCTGTCTGACCTGTCTGACCTGTCTGACCTGTCTGACCTGTCTGACCTGTCTGACCTGTCTGACCTGTCTGACCTGTCTGACCTGTCTGACCTGTCTGACCTGTCTGACCTGTCTGACCTGTCTGACTGACCAGTCTGACCTGTCTGACCTGGCTGACATGTCTGACCTGTCTGACTGACCTGTCTGGCTGACCTGTCTGACTGACCTGTCTGACTGACCTGTCTGACTGACCTGTCTGACTGACCTGTCTGACTGACCTGTCTGACTGACCTGTCTGACTGACCTGTCTGACTGACCTGTCTGACTGACCTGTCTGACTGACCTGTCTGACTGACCTGTCTGACTGACCTGTCTGACTGACCTGTCTGACTGACCTGTCTGACTGACCTGTCTGACTGACCTGTCTGACTGACCTGTCTGACTGACCTGTCTGACTGACCTGTCTGACTGACCTGTCTGACTGACCTGTCTGACTGACCTGTCTGACTGACCTGTCTGACTGACCTGTCTGACTGACCTGTCTGACTGACCTGTCTGACTGACCTGTCTGACTGACCTGTCTGACTGACCTGTCTGACTGACCTGTCTGACTGACCTGTCTGACTGACCTGTCTGACTGACCTGTCTGACTGACCTGTCTGACTGACCTGTCTGACTGACCTGTCTGACTGACCTGTCTGACTGACCTGTCTGACTGACCTGTCTGACTGACCTGTCTGACTGACCTGTCTGACTGACCTGTCTGACTGACCTGTCTGACTGACCTGTCTGACTGACCTGTCTGACTGACCTGTATGACTGACCTGTCTGACTGACCTGTCTGACTGACCTGTCTGACTGACCTGTCTGACTGACCTGTCTGACTGACCTGTCTGACTGACCTGTCTGACTGACCTGTCTGACTGACCTGTCTGACTGACCTGTCTGACTGACCTGTCTGACTGACCTGTCTGACTGACCTGTCTGACTGACCTGTCTGACTGACCTGTCTGACTGACCTGTCTGACTGACCTGTCTGACTGACCTGTCTGACTGACCTGTCTGACTGACCTGTCTGACTGACCTGTCTGACTGACCTGTCTGACTGACCTGTCTGACTGACCTGTCTGACTGACCTGTCTGACTGACCTGTCTGACTGACCTGTCTGACTGACCTGTCTGACTGACCTGTCTGACTGACCTGTCTGACTGACCTGTCTGACTGACCTGTCTGACTGACCTGTCTGACTGACCTGTCTGACTGACCTGTCTGACTGACCTGTCTGACTGACCTGTCTGACTGACCTGTCTGACTGACCTGTCTGACTGACCTGTCTGACTGACCTGTCTGACTGACCTGTCTGACTGACCTGTCTGACTGACCTGTCTGACTGACCTGTCTGACCTGTCTGACCTGTCTGACCTGTCTGACCTGTCTGACTGACCTGTCTGACCTGTCTGACCTGTCTGACCTGTCTGACCTGTCTGACCTGTCTTACCTGCCTGATATGTCTGCCCTGTCTGACCTGTCTGACTGACCTGTCTGACTGACCTGTCTGACTGACCTGTCTGACTGACCTGTCTGACTGACCTGTCTGACTGACCTGTCTGACTGACCTGTCTGACTGACCTGTCTGACTGACCTGTCTGACTGACCTGTCTGACTGACCTGTCTGACTGACCTGTCTGACTGACCTGTCTGACTGACCTGTCTGACTGACCTGTCTGACTGACCTGTCTGACTGACCTGTCTGACTGACCTGTCTGACTGACCTGTCTGACTGACCTGTCTGACTGACCTGTCTGACTGACCTGTCTGACTGACCTGTCTGACTGACCTGTCTGACTGACCTGTCTGACTGACCTGTCTGACTGACCTGTCTGACTGACCTGTCTGACTGACCTGTCTGACTGACCTGTCTGACTGACCTGTCTGACTGACCTGTCTGACTGACCTGTCTGACTGACCTGTCTGACTGACCTGTCTGGCTGACCTGTCTGACTGACCTGTCTGACTGACCTGTCTGACTGACCTGTCTGACTGACCTGTCTGACCTGTCTGACCTGTCTGACCTGTCTGACCTGCCTGATATGTCTGCCCTGTCTGACCTGTCTGACTGACCTGTCTGACTGACCTGTCTGACTGACCTGTCTGACTGACCTGTCTGACTGACCTGTCTGACTGACCTGTCTGACTGACCTGTCTGACTGACCTGTCTGACTGACCTGTCTGACTGACCTGTCTGACTGACCTGTCTGACTGACCTGTCTGACTGACCTGTCTGACTGACCTGTCTGACTGACCTGTCTGACTGACCTGTCTGACTGACCTGTCTGACTGACCTGTCTGACTGACCTGTCTGACTGACCTGTCTGACTGACCTGTCTGACTGACCTGTCTGACTGACCTGTCTGACTGACCTGTCTGACTGACCTGTCTGACTGACCTGTCTGACTGACCTGTCTGACTGACCTGTCTGACTGACCTGTCTGACTGACCTGTCTGACTGACCTGTCTGACTGACCTGTCTGACTGACCTGTCTGACTGACCTGTCTGACTGACCTGTCTGACTGACCTGTCTGACTGACCTGTCTGACTGACCTGTCTGACTGACCTGTCTGACTGACCTGTCTGACTGACCTGTCTGACTGACCTGTCTGACTGACCTGTCTGACTGACCTGTCTGACTGACCTGTCTGACTGACCTGTCTGACTGACCTGTCTGACTGACCTGTCTGACTGACCTGTCTGACTGACCTGTCTGACCTGTCTGACCTGGCTGACTGACCAGTCTGACCAGTCTGACCTGTCTGACCTGTCTGACCTGTCTGACCTGTCTGACCTGTCTGACCTGTCTGACCTGTCTGACCTGTCTGACCTGTCTGACCTGTCTGACCTGTCTGACCTGTCTGACCTGTCTGACCTGTCTGACCTGTCTGACCTGTCTGACCTGTCTGACCTGCCTGACATGTCTGCCCTGTCTGACCTGTCTGACTGACCTGTCTGACTGACCTGTCTGACTGACCTGTCTGACTGACCTGTCTGACTGACCTGTCTGACTGACCTGTCTGACTGACCTGTCTGACTGACCTGTCTGACTGACCTGTCTGACTGACCTGTCTGACTGACCTGTCTGACTGACCTGTCTGACTGACCTGTCTGACTGACCTGTCTGACTGACCTGTCTGACTGACCTGTCTGACTGACCTGTCTGACTGACCTGTCTGACTGACCTGTCTGACTGACCTGTCTGACTGACCTGTCTGACTGACCTGTCTGACTGACCTGTCTGACTGACCTGTCTGACTGACCTGTCTGACTGACCTGTCTGACTGACCTGTCTGACTGACCTGTCTGACTGACCTGTCTGACTGACCTGTCTGACTGACCTGTCTGACTGACCTGTCTGACTGACCTGTCTGACTGACCTGTCTGACTGACCTGTCTGACTGACCTGTCTGACTGACCTGTCTGACTGACCTGTCTGACTGACCTGTCTGACTGACCTGTCTGACTGACCTGTCTGACTGACCTGTCTGACTGACCTGTCTGACTGATCTGTCTGACTGACCTGTCTGACTGACCTGTCTGACTGATCTGTCTGACTGACCTGTCTGACTGACCTGTCTGACCTGTCTGACTGACCTGTCTGACCTGTCTGACCTGTCTGACTGACCTGTCTGACCTGTCTGACCTGTCTGACCTGTCTGACCTGTCTGGCTGACCTGCCTGACTGATCTGCCTGACATGTCTGACCTGTCTGACCTGCCTGCCCTGTCTGACCTGTCTGACCAGTCTGACCAGTCTGACCTGTCTGACCTGTCTGACCTGTCTGACTTGTCTGACCTGTCTGACTCGTCTGACCTGTTTGACCTGTTTGACCTGTCTGACCTGTCTGACCTGTCTGACCTGTCTGACCTGTCTGACCTGTCTGACCTGTCTGACCTGTCTGACCTGTCTGACCTGTCTGACCTGTCTGACCTGTCTGACCTGTCTGACCTGTCTGACCTGTCTGACCTGTCTGACCTGTCTGTCTGACCTGTCTGTCTGACCTGTCTGTCTGACCTGTCTGTCTGACCTGTCTGTCTGACCTGTCTGTCTGACCTGTCTGTCTGACCTGTCTGTCTGACCTGTCTGTCTGACCTGTCTGTCTGACCTGTCTGTCTGACCTGTCTGTCTGACCTGTCTGTCTGACCTGTCTGTCTGACCTGTCTGTCTGACCTGTCTGACCTGTCTGACCTGTCTGACCTGTCTGACCTGTCTGACCTGTCTGACCTGGCTGACCTGGCTGACCTGTCTGACCTGTCTGACCTGGCTGACTTGTCTGTCTGACCTGGCTGACCTGGCTGACCTGTCTGACCTGTCTGACCTGTCTGACCTGTCTGACCTGTCTGACCTGTCTGACCTGGCTGACCTGGCTGACCTGGCTGACCTGGCTGACCTGGCTGACCTGGCTGACCTGGCTGACCTGGCTGACCTGGCTGACTTGTCTGGCTGACCTGGCTGACCTGTCTGGCTGACCTGGCTGACCTGGCTGACCTGGCTGACCTGACTGACCTGTCTGACCTGCCTGACCTGGCTGACCTGCCTGACCTGGCTGACCTGGCTGACCTGGCTGATCTGGCTGACCTGGCTGACCTGTATGTCTGACCTGTCTGACCTGTCTGGCCTGTCTGACCTGTCTGACCTGTCTGACTTGCCTGACCTGTCTGACCTGTATGACCTGCCTGTCAGCTGCTCGCTGCCCGGCTGTACCTGTGGCTGACCTGTCTGTCTGACCTGTCTGACCTGTCTGACCTGTCTGACCTGTCTGACCTGTCTGACCTGTCTGACCTGTCTGACCTGTCTGACCTGTCTGACCTGTCTGACCTGTCTGGCCTGTCTGGCCTGTCTGACCTGTCTGACTTGCCTGACCTGTCTGACCTGTCTGACCTGTCTGACCTGTCTGACCTGTCTGACCTGTCTGACCTGCCTGTCATCTGCTCGCTGCCCGGCTGTACCTGTATGTCTGACCTGTCTGACCTGCCTGTCAGCTGCTCGCTTCCCGGCTGTACCTGTCTGTCGGACCTGTCTGAACCTGCCTGTCAGCTGCTCGCTGCCCGGCTGTACCTGTCTGTCTGACCTGTCTGACCTGCCTGTCAGCTGCTCGCTGCCCGGCTGTACCTGTCTCGTCTGACTTGTCTGACCTGCCTGTCAGCTGCTCGCTGCCCGGCTGTACCTGTCTGTCTGACCTGTCTGACCTGCCTGTCAGCTGCTCGCTGCCCGGCTGTACCTGTCTGTCTGACCTGTCTGACCTGCCTGTCAGCTGATCGCTGCCCGGCTGTACCTGTCTGTCTGACCTGTCTGACCTGCCTGTCAGCTGCTCGCTGCCCGGATGTACCTGTCTGACTGACCTGTCTGAACCTGCCTGTCAGCTGCTCGCTGCCCGGCTGTACCTGTCTGTCTGACCTGTCTAACCTGCCTGTCAGCTGCTCGCTGCCCGGCTGTACCCGGTCGTTCGCGCTGGCGCATCACCTGCGCAGCCACGAGCGGACGCACGCCAAGCAGCGGCCGTACATGTGTCGCCAGCCGGTCT
Organism: Chirona hameri; assembly: GCA_036785665.1. Taxonomy (NCBI): domain Eukaryota; kingdom Metazoa; phylum Arthropoda; class Thecostraca; order Balanomorpha; family Balanidae; genus Chirona; species Chirona hameri. The sequence continues at coordinate 12,116 of JAXIVJ010002327.1, forward strand.
GCGGCCGTCGGTTCCTCACCCGCTCGGCGCACCGGATGCACGTGATGCGGCACCACCAGGTATGGGCACGGTGGCACGGGTCAACTGAGTGGGCAGCGCGGACTCACTGGGCTGTCGCAGTGGCGGGGCTGAATTGAGGAGCAGTGTGGACTGTCAGAGAACGGGCTACTGAAGTAGAGCCTTTATGGGAACATTGGTGTTTATTGACGTTTATTGGAAGCTGATGTTTGTAAAACGGTAGGGATGAATGGCAGGTCGCCATTGTCGAATCGCAGTATAATTAACACGCACAGTGGAGAGGGGTATGCCACTAACACGCAGTGGAGGGGGGGGGGGAGGAGGCACTTAAGTGCCCCCCCCCCCCTAAGATCTCCGAAAGTATTATGAGAGCTAGAACGATCAAACGTACAGGGTAGGTAGGTGCTATGATGATCTACATTTGCAAAATTTTCGTGACCTTCGCTCAATATCTTCAAGGTCAAATCTAGCCAAATGTCACAATTTTGGGAATTTGACCTCTGTGACGTCACAGGTCACCAGCGATGTGTCCAAAGTTGTTTTTGGGGATGAACATTGCTATTGTCTACCGAATGGCGTTTGAATAATCCCGATCCGACTATTGGTTCCGAAGATATCACTTTGCCGACCTCGATTCTGGCCGCCATCTTGGAATGAAAATCGATATAACTGAGGAGAAAAAAAATATCGACCGATTTTTATTTTGTTTATGTCAAACGATCCGCTATTGAGTCGGCGTAAATGTCGCGTAAAAAGAACACCGCCCTGCGCCGCTTCGTTTGCGAGCTATTTACGAAAAACATGTATGTGGGGGGGGGGGGGAGGCACAAAAGTGCCCCCCCCCCCCCTCCACTGCGCGTGTTAAGTCGAGTTTTGAAGAATTGGTGTTTTCAAGTCAGGTTTACTCGATGTGTGTGTGGCAGATGTGATGAGTGATCGGGCGTTACATGTTTTACATTGTGTGGCCAGGGTGGCTCCGGCCCTGGCTCTGGCTCCACCGCCAAGGCGCCTTCCACCGAATCCACGGCCGCCTCCGCCGTGGACTGGGGAACGCCGCTGATCGTGCCGGTCGGTCAGGACATCACGGTGACGGTGGCGGAGCCTCAGGAGGAGCAGGAGGATGCCCCGGGCCCGCCGCCGGCCTCCGTCACCGTCACCGCGCCAGCGCCGCCGCCGCCGCCGGACCAGGTGCATCCCCCGTCCAGCTCCTCTGCCGCCGCCCAGCAGGGTCTGAACTCGGCGGACCTCTCAGCCACCGCTCTGCTGGCCGCGATAGCAAACGGCGCTCGTCGAACCAGCACTGCGGCACAGACGTGTGACGAAAACAAGCCGTCGGAGACGACCCAGACCGCGACCTCCTCTCCTGCCCCGGCGGCGCGGACCGGCTGCTGCGGCCCGCAGGCGCCCGACTGCTGTCCGCCGGGCCGGCCACCGCCCGCCTGCAGCACCCCTGGCGGCGCCTGCTCGCACGACAGCCTACTGCTGGGTCGCTCAACCGCCGAGCCCTGCTGCGTCACCCTCTGTATGAACAAGCTGGGCCTGCTGCAGAGCTTCCTGCAGGGCATGTTCCCGCGCATGGCCTCGTCGGGCGGCATCTGTGATTTCCTGCGCGTGCTGCGCACCCTGCTGACGTGCGAGCAGCCGAGTCTGCGGTGTGGCGATGACGGTCCGCCGGCGGGCTCGTCTTCGGAGGGTCTGCTGCAGCTGCTGTCCGCCGCCGCCGCCGGCCAGCCGCCGCCACCCAACACAGACAACATCGACGACTGGATCGGGCACAACTCCTAGACGGCGGCGCTGACAGCCCGGTGTCCCGGCGGACCAGACAGCCCACTGGTGCGCTGCGGTCTCCTGGACGGCGGCGCTGACAGCCCGGTGTCCCGGCGGACCAGACAGCCCACTGGTGCGCTGCGGTCTCCTGGACGGCGGCGCTGACAGCCCGGTGTCCCGGCGGACCAGACAGCCCACTGGTGCGCTGCGGTCTCCTGGACGGCGGCGCTGACAGCCCGGTGTCCCGGCGGACCAGACGGCCGACTGGTGCGCTGCGGTCTCCTAGACGGCGGCGCTGACAGCCCGGTGTCCTGGTGGACCAGACTGGTGCGCTGCGGTGGTGACCCGAGGTCAGGCGAGTATCCGTCGCCTGCCCCGGCCGTCCGGGCCTGGCGCTGTAGTCACGGGGTAGCGATACGGATAATACGTGTTTAGTAGTAATGTAGTGCTTGGAAATAGCCAGTAATTTGCTACTCGGTAGTTTGGTCGCTCGCTTACGCTTACGTTCGTGTTTAACCGCGTGTGTCGTATGGGGGATCAGTGGTGAGCGCTTGGAGGGGTTAGCTTGTGTATCACGAGATGCCACCCCTAACCGCGTGTGTCGTATGGGGGGTCAGTGGTGAGCGCGTGGAGGGGTTAGCTTGTGTATCACGAGGTGCCACCCCTAATAGCTTTTTCCTCATAGGAATCGAATGCTGCCTTCGGCCAGATAATAGTGCTTGTCTACTGTGGCGACAACATTGCGATATGTTGCAATTAGCTCAATATATTAGACCAAATTATGATGGAATAATATTGAGTGCATTTTGAAAGCGTGTCGCATATTTGCAGGATTGTTTTCGCGCTATTATTTGTTTCTCCTAAGTCCTATATCTGCGTGTTTACATTGTATCCGGTGTGACACTTGACAGTTGTTTTAAAGGGTTTGTTGCGGTTGTTTCTAGTTATTGCTGCAAACAACTGCCAAAACCAATAATATATGATGATGATGATGATGCTGCTGCCATAATTATACAGTAAGCTTGCGCTTGTATCGACAATTTATTCGGGTCGTGTGTGGATCAGGAGGCCAAGCTCCCCTATGGCTGGAAATCTTCCTCTGCTTTGCGTTGCTTGCTGCGCTTCGCTAGACAACTGTCATGTAACATCGCCCGTGTGATCAGCGAACTGGCTTCACCGTCTGTTCGCCCCGTGCGTCGAATTGTTCAACACACTACAGCCGGTGTATTATCGCCGTTTGAACCAGATTGACCCTATGGAGCGGGCTGTGAATACTGCTAACCGGACCGCGAGTCCGTCAATGGCACCGTTGATTCGCGTTAAAGCGATGCCGAGTCTAGGAAAACGTGAATATTACCGTGGGAAACTGGGAGCGTCCATGGATCAGGTGTGCTGGTGAATGTATAACGCGTAGTCTCAAAGCTAAGACCCTCGGTGCCCTGCATGGTGTCTTCTTTGATCACCTACATCGTAAATAACTCGCTGGTCGGACATTAGACAGTTGAGATCAGCCGTTAGCCGGGTGAGTTGATTGTTCCGTAATTAACTCGCTGGTCGGATATTAGACAGTTGAGATCAGCCGTTAGCCGGGTGAGTTGATTGTTCCGTAAATAACTCGCTGGTCGGATATTAGACAGTTGAGATCAGTCGTTAGCCGGGTGAGTTGATTGTTCCGTAATTAACTCGCTGGTCGGATATTAGACAGTTGAGATCAGCCGTTAGCCGGGTGAGTTGATTGTTCCGTAAATAACTCGCTGGTCGGATATTAGACAGTTGAGATCAGCCGTTAGCCGGGTGAGTTGATTGTTCCGTAAATAACTCGCTGGTCGGATATTAGACAGTTGAGATCAGCCGTTAGCCGGGTGAGTTGATTGTTCCGTAAATAACTCGCTGGTCGGATATTAGACAGTTGAGATCAACCGTTAGCCGGGTGAGTTGATTGTTTTGGCCGCGGTGGAAATGACTGACAATGTAAACGTTGCTCGTCTGTCTGTAACGTCAGACTATGGTAGGTGCCGCTATTTAGCCTACCCGCTTATTTTCTGAGTTTATCATGAGTTTTCTAGATAACAATAAATCCGAAGCTATGCTTATACCTGAATATGCAATACAACTGTTTCGTGTGTTGGATATGTGTGGTCTGATCTTGCTGCCGATGAACTGCGGTGGAATGTGCCAGGTTAAATACCAGGCATCAGTTAATCGTTTCGATGTTGAGCGAAGTCGATAAAGATCGCTGATTTTTCGAGTGTCTGTTGACTTTGTTCTTCATATCGTTCTATATGTCAAATTATGCTTTCTTGTGGGAATTTGGTAAGCAAGACCTTCGGGAAGTCAATCATTGATTGCATTAAACAAATTAACGTGACTAAGCATGCCCTTCGCTATACATTGTTTTCAACCAGAGTGACCATTCCCTTTCCAAGGTGTTGCCGTTTGTCATCCTATCGGCCCCCCGGCTCCCACTCTAGTTACTACGAACTCCAATTATAATTATAGTACTACAACACAAACAAGGATGATATATTGTAAGTCGGATTTGTAAGCGATTTATTCGTATGGTTGTTGTCATTTACTTCAGTTCAGGTTTTGCATTTTCATGTTTAACCCTATTTGTAACTAGGGGGGGATTCCGCCCCCCCCCCTCATGTTTTTCGCAGATATCTCCCGAACGGCTAGGTCCCCCGAACCCATGAAATTTTGAGACTTTTCCTAGAATTGAATTCCGCATTTGGAGTAAAAAATTTGTATTCTTAACCCGAACAGAGGCGGTTCCAGAGCACGTTTTTGGGAGGGTTCTGCGGCGACATTTGGCGATAATGCGGAAATGCGATCTTCATGGTTTCTTCATAACTGCCTCAAGTATGAAGGAGTTACATCGGTTTACGGTGATCGCAACACGTGCGAATTAGTTGATGTTAATTACATATTATAAAAATTGCATGGCAGAGGCGGTTTCAGGTGCTTGTAAGGGGGGGGGGGGGGGGCAGGAAGTATTCAATGCTTGGCGGGAAGCCAATAGGGCGATGTAAGGGGAATTTATAGCTATCAAGATGTAAAAGATAGCTTCTCCTTCCATTATTTGCATAATGTATTACATATAGAGTTGCAGGGGCGTGTTCAGGCACATGAAAAAGGGGTGACTGGCATGGTGATGACGATATGCTAGCGATTACGGCGCAATAGACGGTTAGTTTATAATGATATATGCACATATGAGGCCAGGAGAGGAAAGTAAGTCATTTTTTGCAGAGGCTCACTCGGAATGGAAGAAAGGGGGTCATATTATTGCAAGGAAACTAAGATGCATGGGCCTACAATGACATAACATACTGCAGTTTTCGGATGAAACATGCACCACAGGGTACTCTACGAACGATTATAAGATAATAGGCGAGTCCAGGTAGGGTAAAAAGGGGGGTAAGCAATGTGAATTGAAGTTGTAGGAGGTGAAATGGTCACTGTTGACTAGTTAATATCATAATAGCGGATACTATACCTATCAAAAGGTCTTGCGCCTCCCCAGTTTGGATCCTGGATACGCCTATGATGAAGTACAATATGCAAAAAAGAACTATATACGATCAGTAACTTATTTATAGTGCTGGGTAGCAACTTGCCTGCGGTTACTATTTTTTGCATATTTTACCCCCTTTTTCACTGACCTGGTGCCGCCTATGGCAAAAAATATGCTTAATAACTGTTTTGTCTAATGTCACAATAACACACCATTTCATTTATCAAAAAAACAACATCAAAAATGGTTTTATTACGCATTTACTTCACCCCATATTGCATGACCTGCACACGCCTATGATTTTTGAATTTTCAAAAGTCACCGCCACATTTTTATTTCCAATTTATTCTCTATCGATCCCCATTGGTTGCGTTAAAATCGGTTGATAAACATGACAGCTGTGTTGGATCACAAATACCTCCAAAATTTGTAGTTTTGGCCCCCCTGTTGCCCCCTATCAAAAAAATCGATTTTATTTTTATTTTTAGAAATGTAGATCGTGTTGAGGGGAATAATATGACGTTTGATTTTTGGAAATCGGACTGGTGGATCTCGAGATCTCCGGGGGTGGCGGAATCCGCCCCCCCCCCCCCCTGTTGCAATTAGGGGTAGCCAGGAGCCTGTTACAAATAGGGTTAACGGACTTGAAATGTAAGGTTCTTTTGAAGAGAGGTTACGGGGTTAAGAATTAGGAGTACCTATATCAGGCATGATGCAATTTCACTTGTCTTTTTGGGCTGACGAATACATTAAGACACGACCTTGTAGCCATCCTTCCAGTAAACCCATTCTTCGCTCTGAAATATTTCACAAACTACGGCATATGAGCTCAAAATGATGTTATTTATAGGTACTCTTCTTCGTATTTATCAAATGCAGTATTTTATTATGTTTTTCGCCGAGTTAGGGAAATAGTTCACGTTTGATTTTTTTCTCCAAACACGATTTTATTATATTTTGAAATACAATTTCTTTTTATATTGTCAAAAATGGCCATGCATCGCGCCGATTCAGGACAGAAGGTCGTAAATTATTAATTTGATCAAAATTTTATACATACTCTCTGAGTCAGGGTCCTCACGTCACGCGAATGAAGAAAAAAAAATAGTTCAGCCAATCAGATTCGAAAGCACGCGACGTAAGGATAGACTCGCATTAGAGAAGTGCCAACCGGCGGCCGGCGGTTCGCTTGCTAGCACAGTATGCAAGCTGATTGACGAATTGTACAGCATCTGCCCGGGCTATGGCAAGCACCGCATTCTTTCGTAAGCACCGCATTCCTTCGCCAAACAAAAAAAATCGGCTGGAGTTTTCTTGACTGAAAAGTCAAGAAAACTTGCAGATAGGGGTTTCCCAACACGGGCTACACAACTGCTATCTCTGTTGAAAACCCCATGTTGAAGGTGAACTATTTCCTTTAAAGGGACCACCTTGCAGGCCAATATGGAGTTTTTGGTGTGTATCGGTCGATTAAGCGTGTCCGATTTCACCTGCAAAATTGTATTCCCGAAACTCCCCCCATTATATCAAAAAATACATTTACACCACTCATGCTTGCCAAGCATTCGTAAAATTGGAGTCGCCACATCACTATTTAGAATCACTTCTTTGCGGACTGTTACTTTCTTTTGAATGTTGCAAACTCAACATCACCATTCCGTCAGTGCACTTTAAAATTTAAAAGAGTATGCAGTTAATTATATTTTCAACAACCTTAGCCTCTTTCATAATAAAACAGCAAGAATTGCTATGGCTCGACTTTGGGACCGTAGGAGTTCTGTGACCTATACCTTATAAACACAGATATACTTGTCAAGGTCAAGTCTCGGCGAATTCGTACGCTTCGGCTTTGGGCGGGCGCCAATACCACAGCCAAACTGGATGAGAGCGGCCATCATAAATCTAGTACTGAGCACAGCTGGGACCAACGTTTTGGAGTCAGAAATAAATACAAAATGTTTTGCCGATATACACTGCTTTAGGTGCTGCAGGAGCAAGTTTGAGCTTGAGAATACATGATTGCTGATCCCCACCATTGCTTTTTAGAAATCCTCCGGAGGTGGCAATATCCCTTTAACATAATGCAAATTAATCCGGGGATCAATTTCAGATGTCGACGCTCCCTAAAACCCCACTGCTTATCAGGCCAATTTTAGCCAAGTCTTCAATCGGTCGAGCAAGCCCATGTATTGCTAAGTCATGCATTGCATTACATGTATTGCTTTGATGGTACAGCAGTTCATTGGTTACCTTTGTTAAAAGAGACTTGGTGGAGGTCGATGGATGACCGAATATTCAAATAGGTATCAAATGTACCTATTTTTAGCACTGAACAGTATCTTCGAACACATTTTTCGAATATCGTTAAATGGCTGCATATGGACCCAGTAAACATGCCGACGTCGGCAGATGTCGGCATCTCGGCAGCGGCATTCCGCCGTCGGCCCGACGTCATCTCGGCACGGAAAGCAACTCGGCCCATGCCGACATTGGGCTGACGCCGGCAGATCTCGGCTTTCTTAGCATACGTTCGTAAGTTACTTAAAATACAAAGAAAGTACAAGTTTTACCATACATTTTGAGATGATTGGCAAGCTGATTATTTTGTGTACGAAATTCAATAAAGGAAAGTTTTTTCTTTCAATAAATGAGCCATGATTGTTTTAATGTTGAACAGCTTGTACGAACGCAGCAACAATATTACGTACACGATCGCTCGCAGCCATGGTGGTCGTGCTACATGAGGTTTTTAAAGCGCGTTTTGAAGGTGCATAGGCATCCAAGATCAATTGGAATTCGTTATCTGTGCAGAAAACAATATATTGGTTACAAGTGTGGCAGAAAACAGGACCTTCCGAGCAGCAGTTCCTGATTCTATGTAAGTAATTTTAGACGAATGACTGCGCATATATATTTATGCCGACGTATGCGCTATTCCATGCCCCTTTATTACATATGTTATGTAACAATTTAATATTGTTATCCATTTAAGTGTAGTGATAAAACCGCGCTCTAGCGCTTGACGGTCGGTGTCGCAGCGACCGGCTGTGACCGGGCGAGGTCACCGGGTCAGCGCCCGCGGCGCTGGGCAGGCCGAGCGCAGCGGAATCGGCCGGCCGAGCGGGGCAGTCAGTTGGCGATAGGCTCGAGGCTCGCACGCGGTGCGGTGCTGGAGCAAGGCAGCTGTACGGTTTTGCTGTCTTTGTTTCTTTAGTTCTTATGTGTATTCGGTCAATATCATCCAGCATAATCAATTTAATGCCAAATGTTAATGAGTAAAATGAGAACTATGAACGATCAAGTACCTACGCAAACATTCAATTGCTTTGTCTATCTGGCGTCTGCGTATCTGCCAGTTTCAGTATGTGTTTTGTTTGACACCCTCTCCTTTTATTCTTCCAGATGCCGTCACCGGCCGAAGCACGGCTTTTACAAATGTGGAAACGCAGGTGCGACAATGGCTGTACAACGTGGCCAACTGCTCTCGGCAGCCGAGAGGAGGCCGCTTATACCGCGTTTGTATACTATGTGACCTTGGGATGGTTTGATGTAAATACAGAAGAGTTCGTATACATTTGTCAGTGTTTGAATGCCTGCAGAAGTCTGGAAAGCGTCCTGAAATTGCTGGCAGAGCGCCTGTGACCCGACCTTCGCATAGGGCGGGTCAACGTCGGGAAAACGTCCGGTCAGTGTCGGCAGACGTCGGGTCAATGTCGGCAGACGTCGGGTCAGTGTCGGCAGATGTCGGGCCGATGTCGGCAGACGTCGGGTCAGTGTCGGCAGACGTCGGGCCAATGTCGGCAGACGTCGGGCCGATGTCGGCAGACGTCGGGTCAATGTCGGCAGACGTCGGGTCAGTGTCGGCAAATGTTGTGGCAATGGCGGCAGACGTCGGGCCGATGTCGGCCCGATGTCGGGGTAACATCGGCTACACGTCTGGAGCACGTTGGGTCAACAGCGGGCCGACGTCGGCCCGCTGTCGACTGGACCTCGGCATATGCGGACATCCGACGTTTAGCCGACGTCGGGCCGACGTCCAGCCGACGTCGGCATGTTTACTGGGTAGCTGCTGCCAACTTCACTTCATTCTCATATATTCCGTGTATCTCCTGAATAGCTGTATATCGAACTGTAAAATTAAAATACACACTATGAAATATGGAAAGTCAAAATTCCCTAATTTCACCGAAGCACCGAACACAATTATAGAACTGCAAAGGTATACTGTGCCGCAATACTCCAAACTTAGGCTGTACCGCAACACAGTACCGGTCGGCGGAACAGCATCATTTAGCAGCTTGGCTCCAGAAAGTGTCCGCTGTTCAGCGAACTGAACACCGAGCGGTAGAGGAAACTGGCATTTGGAAAGTCATGTATGGGCAATTCCAGGACAAAGTACCAAGGTAAGGGTGGAAATGTATACCATACCCTGTCAGATTTCGCTCAAAATAGTGTTTAGGGTTATTCTTGGCGTTTATTTCGATTTTTGAATTTGTACGACCGTCAGGTCACGAGGCCACAAGATACAGGTCAGCGAAAATGCATGTCTCAGTCAAACAGCCAATTATTTTTTCATTATATGCCCATGATACACATAGATAGGGTGACTGTTGTAAGACCGGCAGTCGGTAAGACGCCTCGTCCAGTTTTTGAACAACCTGAGAAAGAAGGCAGTTTTGTAAATTGTATTGTTCTTGAGCGAAAGCAGAAGGGTCGTTCCTTTCTGGGACATCGTTTGAGCTCACTGGTAACTGGTAAGTGTCGGTCTAACCAGAGGTGGATCCAGAACAACTCAAGGGGGGGAGGCATCAATCCCAGTGGTGCCCCTACCTATACCCAAATTTGAAAACTCAACGGATTTGGTCCACTATATTTCGATGGTGGCTCATTTTTGTTTTATCGTTTTGAAAAATCGACAGCGCTGTTATTAACCCACCATTGAGTGGGGGGCAAATATAGCACCCTGACGAACTTTCTCAATAGCTCAATAACCAATAGGGCCACTGGCGGATCCAGGGGGCATCAGGGGCAAATGCCCCCCCCCCCCCCCCCGCAGGAATCTGGTGGGGGGGCATTCAATACAAGTATGCCCCGCGCCTTCCCAATTTATCGTAAAATCGTAAAAATTGTCTTTGCAGCAGTCAAAATCCAGCTATCCACAGTCGAAAACCGGAAAATTTCGCAATTGCTTATACAAATTTGAAAAATTGCAAAATGAATTCCATTAAGTGTCTGGCAGAGGCTCTCCTTGACGGTAATTGCTGGCACTGGCGGATCCAAGGGGCATCAGGGTAAAATACCCCGCCCCACAGGAATCTGGGAGGGACATTCAATACAAGTATGCCCCCTCCTGCGCGTTCCCTGCACTGAACGTGAAAAACAATGACCTTTGGAGAAAACTTGATGAAAACGGAACTTTTCTTTATCGAGTGAATGAATTTGAAGTTTGTATATATATCACTTTCTTTCAATGATAGACAAAACAGCGCACCTGATGCAATTCAAGCAGCCCCGGGGACACTTAACCCGCGCCCCGTTGGGGGGGGGGGGGGCAGAATCTGCTCCCCCCTCCCGGATTTTCTCAATGACTTGAAAATATGATAGATATCAACGTCAAACTTTCAGTACCTTATGCTGCATCAATTCTACGTCTTCTCACCAAATTCCAATGAAATTAATGTAGTATTTTGGGAGATAAGGACGTTTTAATGACGCCATGTCATGCCATTTTTGGTGGAAAACCATAAATGTTTGAACAATCACAGAAAATAGAGTTTTAAAGCAAATTGCAAATACAGCACATCAAAAGAAAGAAAATGGCATTCTCTTAAAAATGGCCATCTCGGATTTTCAAAATTGTGTGTTCTGGACCCCCAAAAATGGGAAAAACTTGTTCGGGGAAAAAAATCCACAAAATCAATTTTTTTGATTTTTTTAACTCGAATACCAAAATGAGGTGACCGGCACAAATCCGAAGAGAAAAAAAAATGGGGCTACCTTTTTGCCACAAAAAGATGCCCCCCCCCCCCACGGAGAGAGGCTGGATCCGCCAGTGAATAGGGCTATCAACCTGAAACTTTGGGTGCTTTCTCCTACATCAATTTTACGTTTTCTGTGTACAAATGAAACATTTAACTGACAAGCACCTGTTTTGGAGAGACGGCCGTGGCATAACGGTACCACACAAAGATAGGATGTACAAAGTAACGCCTAATCATATATACAATACTTTATCAATATGCTGACGCAAGTTATAAAGTTGATATTAAACGGACATCGAAATTACAGTGTTATTTCTTTACCCAAAGCCCAAAGGTAGGAATGAGCCTGCTTCAAACGAGGACGTTTGGCGTCTCCGTTATCGTTTTATCTCAGCTCTCCGTGCACCGACGAGCGGCAAATGCGCGGAACGCTAGCCTGTTGTTTACCGGGTCAGGTCTGTAACCTAATTTCACTTTTGTTACATAGGAATAGGATCATAAGACGACCAAATGAACCGGTTGAACAAATCTGGATAACCCAGGGGCGCAGCCAGACCTTCAGAAAGGGGGGGGGGGCAAGCCCCTGGGAGAGGCCCCCCACCCCAAAAAAATACCCCTGGATATGAAAAACTCTACGGATTTGGGCCACTTTATTTTGTGAGGCCCCCTTTTAAAAAAAAAAATATTCGTCTACTTTTGATGAGCTGGTTTGGACCAGGACCCTCAGTAGGCATTGTACTGAGCGCATTACTAATTTGTATTGTTACGTACAGGAGAGAAAACATATCTTAGCTGACAACAGGTGGGGTCGGCTTTTGAGTGTGAGGGTGGCTGAAATGACGACAAATGTACCCCTATTTTGATACGTGTATTTAAGGCTTTGCAGCATTTTTTATGTGTATTTTCATGTTATAGTAGGTAGGTATGTACTTGTTAGTTAGCGCCGCGAAGCGGCGCAATTTTTTTACGGTTTTGCCTGATAAAACCCAGAAATATAGACGGTGGGCCTTGTAGCTCGGATAATAAGCTAAAAATGATATTCATTCAATTCAGCGTTACGACGAACCGATGATGATGACTATGGCTTCGTTATGACGATGACTACCGATGTGACTTGCGAAGCGGCGTGAAAATTTATATTTTACGTCCTGGAAAACGAAATGTTAATATTGGAACCAGACCGTGAGGTGAGATGGCTTGATGAGATGGTCCTGGCCTGTTTCCACTATTAGCTCTTCGGTCCAGCAAATTGTGCACCGCTGGAGCAGCTTCCGGGTGACGATCTCCTCGTCTTTGCGTTCGCGTCGCCTTTTTCGGAACTCGGCAAACTAGCTAAACATGTAGCCTGCTTGAAACTTAAAAGTGAATATTTTATTAAGGGAATGGGCACTGGGGCCAGTAATTCCCACCAAGGAGAGCCTCTGCCAGACACTTAATGAAATTCTTTTTCCCATTTCCCAAATTTGTATAAGCAATTGCGAAACTTATGTCATGCCGCAAAGCGGCGCGAAATTTTCCAGTTTTTGACTGCACTGCAAAGGCAATTTGTACGATAAATTATTAATTTTCCCGCAAAAGGTGGGGGTGTCGACCCCCGCCCCTCCCCCACCTTCTAAAAGTGCGGGGAGTTTGCCCAGACCTCCCCCCGACCCTCCCGTCGGCGACGCCCCTGGCTAACAAATATTGAAGCACACACTCTCCTGAGAGGAAAATTGTTAAATTGTTTTGTACTACCACCGCCCTCCCCCCCCCGAATTCAAAAACGCATCAGACATATCAAATTACCATTTTTAAACCCAAGAAAACATTGCACCAGGTGGGTCAGAGTACAGCACATTCCGCTCATTATGACTGCGCCGACCACGGCTAGCAGGCGCTCCAGCTATAGCAGGCGCTCCAGGCGACGGCTAGCAACCCCTGGGCAGGCTCGAGGGCCCCGTTCACAGACTCAATGCCCCTTGGCAAGCCGAGAGGCCCCTGATCAGACTTGAATAGCCCCTGGGCAGGTTCGATAGGCCCCTGAACAGGATCAATGGACCATTGGGAAAGCTCGAGAGGCCCCTGAACATACTCTAATGGCCCCTAGGCAGGTTCAAGAGGCCCTTGAACAGACTCAATGGACATCTGGGCAAGCTCGAGAGGCCCCTGGTCAGGTTCGAGAGGCCCCTGAACAGACTCAATGGGCCCCTGGGCAAGCTCGAGAGGCCTCTGGGCAGGCTCTAATAGCCCCTGGGCAGGTTCGAGAGGCCTCTGAACAGACTCGACAGGCCTCTGAGAAAACTATAATGGGCCCCTGGGCAGGTTCAAAAGGCCCCAACACAGACTATAATGGGCCCATGGCCAGGCTCGAGAGGCCCCTGAACATACTCAATGGGCCCATGAACATGCTCGAGAGGCCACTGGGCAGGTTTGTTAGGCCGTAGGTGGGCTCAATTGGCCCCTGGACAAGTGGACATGCTCTAGAGGCCCCTGGGCCGGTTTTGGGGCCCCTGAGTGGGCTCAATGGGCCCCAGGGAATGCTCTAAAAGTTCCTGGGCATGTTTGTGCGCCCTTACGTGGGCTCAATGGGGCCCCTGGACATGCTCGAGAGGCCCCTGGACAGTTTTTGGGCCCATAGGTGAGCTCAATGGGCCCCTGGACATGCCCAAGAGGCCCCCTGGGCTGGCTTCGAAAGCCCTTCAGTGTCTCTGAGGATCCTTGACATGCACCAGAGTGACCCTTTCCTGGTTTGAGGGCTCCTCTGTGACTTTTTGAAAGCCATTTAGCTAATGCAAATGGTATCTGGGCCAATCTCGGCGGGGCCCCCTGTGACCCGTAAGGGGGGGGGGGGGGGCAATTGCCCCCCTTGCCCCCCCCCCTGGCTGCGCCCCTGGGATAACCATAACGTGGTATAACATATCACCTCCAGAAAATACGGTTATACATTTATCGTTCGTACGATCCTTTTCCTTTATTTATATAAAAGAATTGACCCACTTGGTCGCCAACTCTTATGGACTCGCCAGCGAACACATTAGTCATATTAGCGCCCAGGGGCCATAGCTCTACCGGGGTTCGAAACACGTGAGAGCCAGACGTCTTAACCACTCGGCTATTACGCCCCCTTAGCGTTCGTACGATAATTTAAAGTGCTTATTTAAAGTGTCACTAAATTATCCAAATACGACGGACTTGTAGCGTAGCTCCGCGTTACGGACTTGTAACACGGAGCTACGCTACCATCACGAATATGAGCCTCTCCGCGATCTGGATGTCACTTACTGCCACGTCGTCACCAAGAGTCGTAAGTGATTCAGATGCTCGAAGGTGAAAACGATGATCATTAGAACGTTAGCCCTTTAACAAAACTGAATATCTCACTGGACATATAAGCTAGGAATATCTTTATGAAAATACGAAATACCTATACAACCAGAGCTAAAACGTTATCTTCAGCGAAAGTATATATGAATGTATTTGTGTAAAATATTCAACGAAGGGTTTGGCATGAAACTCTTCGAACCACAACTGGTATCACTGTCCCAGCTGGATGTGCTAAAAATGGCTGAATATGAATGCGTTTGAGGTTCCAATTGCACTCTTGCCATATGTTTGGTGACGGTGGGCGTTAATCGGTAAAGCGCACAAACAAGATGCATGCTGATCCAGTGGCAGCTGTCAAGGATGTGATAGGATCGTCGCAAGCAAAATGTGGAAAAACGAGAAAGTGCACATTTCCAGCTTTAACCCTCGCCCTACGGGAGCTTTTTTCACCTTCGCCCTACGGGGGGGGGGGCTGACAGCCCCCCCCTGTTAACTTCCAAACCAAGCAACTTAGAGAAATGCGGTAAGAACCAGCATGTTGCCTGTCATGAGAGAAATCTAACAGTATGCGATTTTTAGGTTTCAGGTCAACGGGTGACCTTCCAGGTCAAGTGAATGACCTCGGATTTACCACGTCCAGAACAGCGATTTTGCTCTTCAGAAAACCTCAAAATTAGAAATTGATAAATATAAATAAAAAGGCATGTTCCTAGACCAGTTTTGGCTCAGAAATACAAAAATAATTATTTGTTCGTATCTTGTCCATAAATGTAAAAAAAGTTATTTAAAAAAAATGACG
>JAXIVJ010002327.1:37500-40000 GCA_036785665.1 Chirona hameri
GCACGCACGCACGCACGCACGCACGCACGCACGCACGCACGCACGCACGCACGCACCCGCACCGCACCGCCGCACCCGCACCCGCACCCGCACCCGCACCGCACCGCACCCGCACCCGCACCCGCACCCGCACCCGCACCCGCACCCGCACCCGCACCCGCACCCGCACCCGCACCGCACCCGCACCCGCACCCGCACCCGCACCCGCACCCGCACCCGCACCCGCACCGCACCCGCACCCGCACCCGCACCCGCACCCGCACCCGCACCCGCACCCGCACCGCACTCGCACCCGCACCCGCACCCGCACCCGCACCCGCACCCGCACCCGCACCCGCACCCGCACCGCACCCGCACCCGCACCCGCACCGCACCCGCACCCGCACCCGCACCCGCACCCGCACCCGCACCCGCACCCGCACCCGCACCCGCACCCGCACCCGCACCCGCACCCGCACCCGCACCGCACCCCACCGCACCCGCACACCGCACCCGCACCCGCACCCGCACCCGCACCCGCACCGCACCGCACCCCCCCGCACCCGCACCCGCACCCGCACCCGCACCCGCACCCGCACCCGCACCCGCACCCGCACCCGCACCCGCACCCGCACCCGCACCCGCACCCGCACCCGCACCCGCACCCGCACCCGCACCCGCACCCGCACCCGCACCCGCACCCGCACCCGCACCCGCACCCGCACCCGCACCCGCACCCGCACCCGCACCCGCACCCGCACCCGCACCCGCACCCGCACCCGCACCCGCACCCGCACCCCGCGCCCGCGCCCGCGCCCGCGCCCGCACCCGCACCCGCACCCGCACCCGCACCCGCACCCGCACACACACACACACACACACACACACACACACACACCTTCGATTCCGACCACCGCGAAATTGTCACCTGTTTCACCGTGCGTTCACCGCTGTTTGCCAAGGTGTCCAGAACGACAGCATTCAACTATAAATCCGCTGATTTCGACGGACTACGTGGTGCGCTGAACTGTCTGCCTTGGAATATTATGCTAGCAATGGATGTGGATTCAGCTGCTGATGTGTTTTACGACCTAGTCAACGCGGCTATTGCTGACTATGTGCCTACAGTGTACCTAGGTGCTCGTTTTCCGCCATGGTTTGATCGTGACGTGAAGTCTGCCCTGCGTCTTAAAGAGACATCCTTTAAACGTAAACAATCCTCTCCCTCTCCAGAAAACGCACGAGCATTTTCGCAAGCGAGATCCGATTTCAAATCACTCGCAAACTTTAAATATCGCAAATATCTTAAGGGACTCGTGCATGACTTCAAGGACAACCCTAAACGTTTTTGGTCCTTTATTAAATCGCTGAAATCATCATCCCACTCTACTCCAGTTCTTATGCACGGTGGAAACAGCTTCACTGGTGATTCCGAGAGAGCGGCTTGCTTTAACCAGTGCTTTGCCCAAAAGTTTTCTGACCCTCATGTTGGCACGTTGCCAATCGCTCCAGACCTAAACGTACCAAATTTAAACGAATTTGACTTTCCGCAGGGGAAGGTCGAGCGCCTACTTCTCAACCTTGACAGGCACAAGGCATGCGGTCCGGACGGACTCAGTGCTCGCATTTTAAGGGAATGTGCTCGAGAGCTGGCCGTCCCGATCGAGATGCTGTGCCGCTTATCGGTCGAGCAGGGCGTCTTTCCAGCCCGTTGGAAACAAGCCAATGTCATACCGGTTCACAAGAAGGGAGATAAAAAACGACCAGAAAACTATCGGCCCATCTCCCTTTTACCACTCTGCTCAAAGGTGCTGGAGAAGGTTGTTTACGACTGCCTGATTGAGCATTGCCGTCCCGTTTTGCCTGTCAACCAACACGGATTTATGCCAAAACGTTCGTGCGTAACCAACCTGACCTGCTTCCTGAATGATGCCTGGGGCTCTATAGCCGAGGGGAAACAGCTGGACGCCGTGTACACCGACTACTCGTCCGCGTTTACAAGTGTGAATCACCAACTGTTGTTGCACAAAATGAAGCACTCATTCAACGTGAAAGACCGTGCATACTCGTGGCTTCGCTCATACCTGTTAAACCGTAGTCAGCGAGTGGTAGTAAACGGGAAACACTCACCGTGGACTCCAGTGTTATCGGGCGTCCCAGAAGGTAGTATCTGCGGCCCCCTGTTATTTATCTGTTTTACCGCCGATATACCACTCCACATACAAAGTGGATGCACAATGTATGCTGATGACGTTAAGCTGTATACGCCGGTCCGCTGTGAGGACGATGCTCGCAATCTTCAGTCTGACATCGACTCTCTTGTACATTGGTCACGTGTGTGGGGGCTAAGTTTGAACCCGGCCAAGTGCCACGTAATATCGTTCACCTTGTGCACCTCGCCTGTCTTAGCGGCCTACACAATGGATGGTGTTACACTAGAGCGTCATGCACAGGTGCGTGACTTGGGAGTCATCTTAGACTCAAAGTTGAACTTCGGACTCAAAGTTGAACTTCGCTTCTC
>JAXIVJ010002327.1:47500-77500 GCA_036785665.1 Chirona hameri
TTTTGGTCGCTGGCGGATCCAAGAGGGGCAAAGCGGCCAAGCCTCCCACACCGCCTGAAATTGGCAAACAAATTGACATGTTTCCCATTTAAAAAGAGCACATCTAAGCAGCTTTTACTAAGAAACGTTTGTTTTAAATCACCTCTTCATGTATAAAGAGGCGAATTCCGGTGAATTTAATATACATGTGTGAGACTTTTTGTGATTTGCTCCCAAAACTAACTTTTTTGTCTTTCTTGGTCCGCCCTTGTGTCTGGCCTCAGATTAGGTACCTGGAACACATACAGGTTTAATTCGCAGTGATTCATGTAAAACCAAGCTTCTGACAATTTGTTTAGTTCTACGAACCGTAGACTATCTAATACCACCTTCGTCACGTCGCACGACGAAACCGGGGGAATATCGGCGAAGCAATGCTGCTCTCCTATGTGAAGTTTTTAGTTGTTTCCTTCTCTTGCGATCTGGAGGCATTGCTTTGGAAGACGTATTTTAGCGCCGATTTGACTTTGGGCATGTAAATAGTCTCAGTGCTGTGTGATGCGCGTGAAATTTCCCCTCGTACCCATGACCATGAGTCATGACTGGTCACTGGAGTTTTTCAATAGTAGAGTGACGGTGTTAGAAACGGACATTACAAGTCCTGGATGGAAATAGAATCGTAGGACACCGTTTTGCGTGTCGTAGCTATAGTATATTTGTGTATAAAGAGGGGTGACCGTCTTACCTCCCATTGCCGTCTAGCTTGAACTTTATTGGCCTGGGGATGAGTCCGCTTGACCTGACATAGGTCAGTTCTACCTCAGGTAACGGCTGTATGTATAGAACCGCGACTTAGAATGCTCTCGGCTAAAACAGAATCAGAAAGGTACGCAAAGAATCAATAGTACGATGCCCAGTAGACATGCAATTGACGGCGCTCCGCGAGGCCGTTTTGTATATTTCCAAAGAATCTTTGGGCGTGTTAAAACAACCCGAGCAATATGGAGGATAAAGTGTCAATGGCGTAAATTTCGAACGCCATTGACGGGGGGGGGGGGGGGAGGATATCGGCCCTTCGTTATCTTTCGAACCAATGAGCGCAGTAAGACGCGCAGGAAGGCATTCGAAAGCTCTCAATAAGACACATTTAAATCATGCTCGATTTTTTTTTTGTAAAACAAAATTGAGGTGAATTATCAGGTCACGGTAAGGTCAAAGGTCAAAATCGAGGTATTTGGGTGTATGGGCATACTTTCCATCCAGTCTTCGATTGCAACCATTATCACCCAAAGTGCGGTAAAATGCACATCCCGCATGAGCAAAAGTGAGAATTTTGGCAAGGTCACGGTCAATGTCAAGTCACGTAAGGTAACTATGCGCAAACAAATATACGAAAGCCATGCGACACATGTTCAATGGATTATTTTACGCGTATAATTCGATCATGATAGTCATTTTACCACCTGGCCTCATTTCAGTGAAGTTAAAACTCGTGTATAGTGACGTCACTAAATTCGCCATATCTCGATTTTTTTTCTCTCCACAAAAGTGCTTCATTTAAGCACAGAAGACGTAACGTTGGTGTAGGAGAAGGCATCCACAGTTTCACGTTGATGTCGCTATTGGTTTTTGAGCTATTGCGAAAATACGTCAGGGAGATATTTGCCCCCCCCCCCGTCAATGCCAGGTTAACATTGACGTTTTACTAAGTAAGGGTTCAAGTAAGCCTCGGGCCTTCTGGAGGAATGCAGACCGGCCACAGGCGTTGTTGGTTTGAGGGGCCTTCCGGCAGAAGTCCAAAACTCATGAGATTTCGCCTGTTTTTGCATTATGAATTGATTCAAAATACTCTCCTTTGTACAAGTTGCCTAGACTTTCTTTAAAATGTGTAAAGCCATGACGCTGATAGGCTCCCCTTGGATCCGTCACTTTTCGCCCCTCCCCCAATCGTTTTCAAAATCGACACTGCTGGTACATACCTATACTTATTTATTTTATTTATTCAAGTAATCACCAACAGGGTTGCCCCCACTAACAGGTGATGTCACGGGACATCAGGCAGCACACACACAATATAAAATATGACAAACAAACATTCCAAACATCAGTAAAATACACATAAATAATTCATAAGAACTTTAAACAAGAAGTAAAAATATATACGGCAAAAGCGTTAAAGGACAATGGCATTTAATAAAGGTACACGCTAAAAGTGTTTGTAAAAACACACAATACTAACAACTAAAAGGATGAAATGTGTTTCAAGACATGAGCTTTAAAAGTGCCAGAAGCGTCAGCAAAGAAGTCTGCCTCTGGAATGTTACGTAAAAATAAGTTGACTAGTTGAGGTACCCTATAGAATAACCCCCGTTTCACGGTGTTGACACGCGGACGGGGCTCATAAAACAGTCTTTGTGTGCGGATTGATCGAGTGGGTGCATGGAGAGAAAAACTGCGCAGGAGGATGTGAGAATCTAATCTGGAGTTAAAAATATTCCTGATGAACAGCAGATCGTGCTGAACTCGCCGTGAGGCTAATGACGGTATCCGGAAGTGATTCAGCAGATCACTATATTCTAGGGAAATGGCATGTCCGGAGGCTGTGTTTGATAAAAGCCAGATCAGGAATTTATGCTGCACTCGATCAATCCGCACTGTGTGGGTATCGGCCGCTCCCGTCCAGATCACACTACCGTATTCTAAAATCGAGCGAACGTTGGAGAAGTAGGCGCACATCAATGCATTCCTGCTGAATTTTGACCTTCCTGCTCCTGTTGAAAGGATCGAAAAAGTAGTCCAAGGCTTCGGTTTGCCCTGCTGACAATATTGCTCACATGAGAAGAGAAAGTGAGCTTGGTATCTAAAATGATACCCAGGTCGCGAATCTCTCCAACGTGCTCGAGTTTCGTGGCATTAATAAAATACTCTGTCTGGACGGGCGCGCGCCTGAGGGTGATAGTGAACGACTTGCATTTACTTGGATTTAGAGTGAGTCCCCATCTGACGGACCAGGCTGTCAGTCGACCGAGATCCTGCTGCAGCAGTAGTCCGTCAGATGGTGAGACAATTTTGCGGAAAATTTTAACGTCGTCGGCGTACATAAGGCAGCCGCAATCGACTTCGCGCGGTAAATCATTTATGAATAGTGAAAACAGCAGCGGAGCCAAAAGAGATCCTTCCGGAACGCCCGAGAGTACGTTTGTCCATTTGGACGTTTTGCCGTTCACGATGACCCTCTGACGCCTATCGACAGACATATGTACCGAACTTATACATTTACATATGTACCGAACTGTAACAAACAACTGGTAACAGTGCAAATGGGTGGAAAGCAGCAAGAGGCAGAACGACTTTTCCGCGCATAAATGGTTCTGTGGATCTGGAGGAGCCTGGGGGGGGGGGGGGGGGGGGGGGAGAGATGGGTTGGGGAGATGGTCCTGGCCTGTACCCACGATTAGCTCTTCGATCCAGCAAATTGGGCACCGCTGGAGCAGCTTCCGGGTGCCAATCTCCTCGTCTTTGCGTTCGCGTCGCCTTTTTCGGAACTCGGCAGACTAGCTAAACGTGTAGCCTGCTTGAAAGTTAATATTTTATGAAGGGAATGGGCCCTATGGCCAGCAATTACCGCCAAGGAGAGCCTCTGCCAGACACTTAATAAAATTCATTTCCCCATTTTCCAAATTTGTATAAGCAATTGCGAAACTTGTGTGATGCCGTGAAGCGGCGCGAAATTTTCCAGTTTTTGACACTAGGTAGCTGAATTTTGACTACTGCAAAGGCAATTTTTACGATAAATCGTAATTTCCCCGCAAAAAGTGGGAGGTCGACCCCCCCCCCCCCCCCTCCCCCGTCCCTCCCGTCGGCGACGCCTCTGGCTGACAAATATTGCAGCACACGCTCTCCTGAGAGGAAAATGGTTAAATTGTTTTGTTCTACCCCCCCCCCCCCCCCCAAATAAAAAAAACGCATCTGATTGATCAAATTACCATTTTTAAACCCAAGAAAATATTGCACCAGGTGGGCCAGAATGCAGCACATTACCGTTCATTGTGACCGCGCCGACCACGGCTAGCAGGCGCTCCAGCTATAGCAGGCGCTCAGGTGACGGCTAGCAGCCCCTGGGCAGGCTCGAGGGCTGCGTTCACAGACTCAATGGCCCTCTGGATAAGCTCGGGAGGCCCCTGAACAGACTCAATGGCCCCTCGGCAAGCGGACAAGCCCCCTGAACAAACTCTAATAGCCCCTGTTCAATAGGCCCTTGAGTCTTGAACAGACTCAATGGGCCCCTGGGCAAGCTTGAGAGGTCTCTGGACAGGCTCTAATGGCCCCTGGGCAGGTTCGAGAG
This sequence comes from Chirona hameri, assembly GCA_036785665.1. NCBI lineage: Eukaryota > Metazoa > Arthropoda > Thecostraca > Balanomorpha > Balanidae > Chirona > Chirona hameri. The sequence goes on from JAXIVJ010002327.1 coordinate 51,825, forward strand.
GCCCCTGAACAGATTCGATGGGCCCCTGGGAAGACTAATGTCCCCTGGGTAGGTTCGAGAGGCCCCTGAACATACTCTAATGGCCCCCTGGGCAGGCTCGAGAGGCCCCTAAACTTACTCAATGGGCCCCTGGACATGCTCGAGAGGCCATTGGGCAGATGTTTTGAGTCCTGAGTGGGCTCAATTGGCCCCTGGACAAGTGGACATGCTCTAGAGGCCCTGGGCAGGTTTTGGGGGCCTGAGTGGGTACAATGGGCCCCTGGGCATGCTCGAAAGGTCCCTGGACAGATTTGTGCGCCCTTAAGTGGGCTCAATGGCCCCTGGACATTATCGAGAGGCCCCTGGACAGTTTTTTGGGCCCGTGGGTGGGCTTAATGGGCCTCTGGACATGTCCAAGAGGCCCCCTGGGCTGGCTTCGAAAGCCCTTCAGTGTCTTTGGGGGCCCTTAGCATGCACCAGAGTGACCCTTGCCTGGTTTGAGGGCTCCTCTGTGGCTTTTTTGTAAGTCATTTAGCTAACGTAAATGGTATCTGGGCCAATCTCGGTGGGGCCCCCGTGACCCGTAAGGGGGGGGGGGGGGGGGATTGCCCCCCCCCCCCTTGGCTGCACCTCTGCATAGGACTCTCTCTGGCGTACAGGGCCTCCTGGCATTTGACCTCCAGAGGGCCTCTCTGTATTCCAGAGGGCCTCTTCTGGCCTTCAGTGGTCTTTCTGACCTCCAAAGGACCCCCTCTGTCCTCCAGGGGCCCACCTCTGACCTCCATAGGTCTCCTCTGATCTCCCTCTGGCTTCCAAATGGCTTCCTCTGACCTTCAAATGCCCCCTCTGGCTTCCAGATGGCCTCCTCTGGCCTTCAATGCCCCCTCTGGCTTCCAGATGGCCTTATCTGACCTTCAAATGCCCCCTCTGACCTCCATAGGATCTCCATAGGATCATCTGGCTTCCAGGGACCCCTGTGACCTCCGTAATGGGGCCTGCGAGATGGGGCCTCTTTGAAGCATGGAGGGGCCTCCTAAAATGACAGGGGGGGGGGGGGGGGCAACAAGATATATTTGCCCCCCCCCCCTGCCTGACGAAAGGAGGGGGAGGGGGCGACTGCTCCTCCTGCCCCCCCCCCATCCCCGGTGGCGCCGCCGCTGTTGTCCGCACTCCAGTACCTACACAGTTTTGATAGGTGATTCAGAAAGCTGTCACGACGGATGTTCATCCGAGAACAATACGCTTTATTTGCAAGCAAAATGTGAAAATAATATCACAAGTGCATTCCATGGGACAGGTGCTTTCGAATGGTGCCCATATTACCTACATGTGGAAGAATGGCGAGATTCGTGAACTCGAAGGTCAAATAACGTCATGGCATATGACCCCTGTTGACCCCCAAGGAGTTTCAGTTGCACCGTTAAATTTTACATGCATAGTAATTATAACCAAATAAATGACCAAACATTTGTATCGATTTCAATAAAATCGAAGCGGGTAAACATGGTTTAACCTTGACCTGACATTAAGGACATAAGGTCAAGTTTTCAAATATTGACCTTGGAGGGTAAATTTATATGTCTTCCTATTCTTTGTTTCTTCCTCTTTCTAATGATGTATGATTTTACCATCATATCTATTTTTATATTGGATATATAATGGCAAACGTAGTTGAATGTTTGACCTATTCGATACCTGAATTGTCGCTGACCTGTATCTTGTGACCCTGTGACCTGACGGTCGTACAAATTCAAAAATCGAAATCAGTGCCAATAATAAGTAATAACCCCATGCACCAATTTGGAGCGAAATCTGAGATGTTTGGTTACCATGCCTTGGTGATTGTCCTGGAATTGCCCATACCTATACCTATGTGTGTGCACCCAGTGTATATTGATAATTGACGCTTACAAGTATGGGCTGATAGCTGTCGCCACTGTAGTTCGGTATTTTCCGTACTCTTGCCTTTCAGAGAAATGTGTACTAGCCTACAAGATCTACTCTTACGCACGAAGCATGTTTACAAATTGCGTAAAATGAAAGCTTAAGACTTAAGCACCGCACAATCCGCAAAATCTTCTGCTTTTTTCAAATAAAGAACAATGATAAATCAACCGACGCTTGGTAGGGAAAGGCAAATTTTGTGATACCCCTGGCTCCTTCGTTACAAAAGCATCACGTAAACTAAGTATACGTGTCTCAGAACGACAATATTTAAAGGTCATCAGTATTATTAACGAAACTGAACACGGCATTCAATGCGAATTTTTATTTCATTTGTTCTCTAGTCCATTCTATCATGCCTTTAACTTATCGTGCGAGAAATGCATTTTTTTTTGTCGCTTCATGGTTTTTAGACAGGTGGAGACTCAGTCTCTTACATATCACGTGCCTTGTTGCCTGGAAGTTTTAAAAGCGCTATTTGTACATTTAATGCAATGCTTTGTAGACAAAAAGGGTGCAGCTCCGGGCCCGGATAGTTATTTCACCTGGTTCCTAAAAATCAAAATTATTGCGTTCAATAACCTACGAATAAACGAAAGGATTCGATAATAATACCGCTAGGAGCAAATGTACACATTCGTCGATCGTGTTTTCACTCTGCAATATGGTCGATTTGTATCTGAATCGCTGCTGATTTAGAAGGCTATGACTTAGATAAGGAAATAATTGAGAACCAGCAAGCCTGTGGATGAGCGTTATGCTCGGCGCTGCATTGACTGGCTGAGCAAAATCAGCCAGTATGCGCAGGGAGGGTCCGCTCGTCGGCGAGCGACCAGACGGCGCCTCGACCTCCAACCGCGGACCCATGATTCTGACGGGTCCCATTGCTGGCGATCGTCCAGTGGTGTTTCGCGTCTCTGGAAGGACTGAGTTGAATGGACCTGACTTACTTATTCAGGTAAGTGAAACAGTATAGGGTCATTTTCTTACCTGTTGTATTTGTATTTGGCTTTTTACACGTAATGCTCATTAAGATTAGCCTAGAAGCCTTAACATTTGAATCATGGGTAACAAAGCGGCTCTCGCCATAACTTAAACGTTTACAGTAGGTACTTCCCTACGGGCATTGCCAAAGGCGAGACATGTTTGTGTTGCGAGTTAATTAAGAATACAATTAATGCGCTCGCTGCCTGCTAATCGTGCTTTGTGCAAACATTTTGAATGCGTCGTGCAGATATTGAATATTCGCCAATGAAGTCAAGTGATTAATGTAGGTTTAACTATGCTTTATGATATGTGATAGTATCAAAGCTGGATGATTAATACTGCCAGAATAATGCCTTATAATTACTATTCAAAATCGTATCATATAGGTACGCACTATACTTTCCAAATGCTTCATTTGGGTAACATAGGTATATTTACGTTTTTGATACGTGATTGACTGCGACTGGGACATTCTTCTTTGCATTATACGTATTAGGTGTGATCATTCATAGCTTTTGCGATCGCAGGAAGAATAGGTAGGTACCAGTCGTGAGCAGTTTTCCATTGTAAAATATTCCCGGCGCCGGCAGCATACTGGTGTTGCCACCTGGTGATCTGAATCGCATTAAAATGAGCTGCAGTGAATTATTTTAAGTCGCTAAAAAGAACACTAAATGATGCAACAGGCTCCATACGGTAGCCTGCTGTCGCTAACACTTAAAACATAGACAAAAAGTACGTTAATATACGCATTCTGGCGCTGCTGGAATGGTCGTTCGCTCTAATGCAAACAAGTAAGAAAATCTTGCATATATTGCAATATGCTTAAGTAGCTGAGCCAGCATGGTGGCTTGATTAAAAAATGTTACAGCGCAAATAACGAACATCAAATCGAAAGAATAGCATGCTAATGACATACATCCATCGCTCATTCCGTTGTAATGTGTTGTCATCCGTGATTAAAGCTCGAACAGTGTGCGTCATTGGTCCGTGTCTACCAGTTCCGCCGTCAGCTGTTCTGCTGAATTGCCGTAGGCCTATTATAGCAGACCCTGCCAACGTTTGGGGCCAATGCCAAACCCAGTAAATCCTCGCACGAGAATTTAACAGCCCTTTGATGTGGCGTAAACGAAGACAGTGGATACCTCAAGGTGACTAATCGCTAATGCAGCCTTGTTAATGCCTGGCGTCGCTGGCATATTTTCGTCCCGTCTGCATGCGTGAGCTAGGTTTTCAAGTTTTGTCGATAAACTTAGAAGTAGGTCGCAATTCTCAAAAGTTCACTGCTGTCCAAAACAGCTGAGTGGTCCATATATTGGTTTGAACGGAAAATAGTTCTGCGCGAGGTACACAAAGTGCATGCATGCAATATAAATATGAGGACTTCATAATAGATCCAGTATGGTAGTTTGAGTCCCTGTGGCTTTGAGGATTAAGCCGGTTACACTACATGCTCTTTCGGCCGCAGTGAAACCTATGCGGGAGCTCGGTAGCCGATGCGATATTTGTGCAGTTAATATATAGGTACGTCTACTGATGTCAGCCAATAACGCATCACTACCAGGTGTAAAAACGGCAACCAGCCTATCCCTACCTATTTGATAATAGCAGGTGGTATTATAACAACCCCACGATACCCAACACATGTGGTAGGTATTATATTATGATTAGGCTCTGTCATGTTTTTTTTCTCAACTCTTACTGTTGCACCGTGACCGTACACACGATCATTTAATCAGAAATGAATACCTGCAGCTTCCTAATTACAACTGACAATTTATGATTCATTTCAGGTTTGTTTGGATCGTGGCTGGTTTTTATACGACGAGGATGCCCACCATGTGGACAACTGGAACATCTGGTGGCGCAACTCTCATTTCTCCATTTCGCAGCACCGTCTGCTGCAGCCGTGGCAGGTGCGCTACCTTTACAGCCGAGGAAACACGAAGAGTTGAGTGCGTTCATTACAAGAGGCCGAATTCATTCATTGTCGGTCCACAAATACTAAGCACACGACTGTGCGTAATGTGCTGTCGGAAGAAATGGATTATGCCATTATGATGTCTGACGCATTAACACTGCCTTTTTCAGTTCGTCAACCACATACCGCGAGCTAACTCCATCTGTCGGAAAGATTGTCTGGCACGGCACTTACAGAGAATGAACAAGGTTTACGGGAATATTTACAACTACAGGTGAAATCGAAATGTCTTATTATGCAGCAACATATAATCGGAATAATATTTGGTTTCTTTTCTTCATAAACGGTTCTTCTATGGCCCCGGGTGACCCAATCAATTGTATCCTATATTTACCCCGACAGCATGGGCCACCGATGTCTTTGCTGACTCTTACCATAACGATCGCAAAATGATTACACGTTAGAATGGACCGACTAAGGTGCGACACCAGCTAAACGTGCACTGCGTAGTCCACAGACGTACAACCTGCCGCTAGACTACACGAAGCTGGTGGCAGAGTACACCCGGATACTGGAGAACGGCGATAAGGCCACCTGGATCTGCAAACCGGTCGGCGCCAGCCAGGGAAAAGGCATCACCATATTCTCCGTGAGTGGAATGGGGCAACACAAACCAGAAAATCTGTCACTTTGGGACATATAGTTAACATATCATACGATCACATAAATAATAACATTTCCAATGCATAGCAGGATGCATATTTTACACTTTGTCAGGTCACAAATAATTCAGACTGGTTGTGGATGTCTGAATATAACAGTCTGAATAACCAGTCTGAATTATTTGTGACCTGACAAAGTGTAAAATATGCATCCTGCTATGCATTGGAAATGTTATTATTTATGTGATCGTATGATATGTTAACTATATGTTTCGACACTGATTGAGTCGAATGGAATAGTTCAATCAAAATTCCTTGAATACAAAAATGATTAATTCACCACCAGATCTTTTGATTCATGAATCGTGATTGATTCAAAACCGGCATTAAATCAAGGCTGATTGAATCAAAATATTTAACGATTCTTAACGATTCAAGTACACTGGTAAATTGTGCAAATACATGCAGTCCCAGTGGCTACATTTATGTATACTGAAATAGTATTGCTGTAGCAATGTTTTAATGATTATATATATATGTATGTTTCCATTTTTATTGATTTGACATACATTCACCACATATATTTAAATGTTGAATCAAACGTGAATCGATTAAAATATTTGTTTTGATTCTTTGAATCGGAAAGAATCAATTATACAAATTTGCATTCAGATTCCAAAATGAATCATGATTGAATCGTTCCAAAAAGTTGAATCAATAACCAGTCTGCTGACAATACGTTTTAGGACATTGAGTTCAAATAATGCCTAAGATAGGTTATAGGTATGCCCATTGTGCAATCATGCTAAGTTGACGGGCGTGTCATTGTTACAGGAGCTGTCGACACTCCAGTATGACTCTAACGCCGTGGTGCAGCGGTACATCCACAACCCGCTGCTGATCGCCGGCTACAAGTTCGACCTCCGAATCTACGCGTGCATACCGTCCTACCATCCGCTCACCGTATATCTCTACGAGGAGGGACTGACCAGGTAAATTACTAGAAAATACATTATAGGTACACATAATAAAGATAAAATATGCGGAACATGCCACACAATATTCATCTCGGTACCTAATAATTTTGCATGTGATATCAATTTAATACCTCATACCTTGCCCCCCCCCCCCAAAAAAAACATTGGAGAGACGGCGTACACTGAAATGAGTCGTTAGTATGAGAGTGCGAAGGAAATCCTCCTTTTGTTGGCCCATTAAAACACAAACACGTACCCCTTTAGCTGTTATTGAAGTACACTTTCGAAAACACATTTCCGTGAAAGCGACGGCCACGACAATGGTACACAAACGCGCGTCCATCAAATAAAGCATGCATAAGTCTAATAACCAAGATTACCTGAAGCCACCTCTGACTAACGAGCTTCGGCTCGGTGTTGCTGTCGCATTCGCCGTGCCGGTGGCCAAAAGTAGAGCGGCAGAGCGGCGGCTGTCCGTCACGGGCGGAGCGTGCGTCCCCCTCCGGGAGCGTGTGTCCCCCTCCGACCGACAGACCGCCTCTGCCTGTCACGTGACCGGCCTCAGACCTGACAGCGGCCGGGTCGACGGCGTCACGTGACAGCCGCGCGCCGTGGGGGGAGCGGTGTGTGCCGGCGGCGACACGCGACCACTCATTGGCTCCGGCAACGACAGCCACATGGATGGGACGAATGAGGGCGGCCGAGGGGCTGCGTGACTCGCCCGCGGTCGAAATACGGTGTAACTGAGGACAAAAATAGTGTTCCCGTCGTAAAGGATAGTATTCAAGATGTGCTAAAACACCGTTGTAGAACGTGACAGAAACAATTTTTGATAAATGGTTCGGTTTCCTATTAGTGCCACATTTTTCAATAATTATATTTATGACTCCAAAATAATGTAGCAGCCAATAAAATATAAACGAGGACGCTAAATACGTCCCCAAATTCAGCTTTAATTTTGTGCAACGCACGTACATTAGTCCAGTGATTCTCAAATAATGGTTACTTACCCCACTTGTGGTAATGGAGCCTGCTGGGGTAATGGTGATTGAGCACTAAGTGAGAAATTGTAGCTGATTTGTTTGATGATGGCGCATGCTGCACATTCGCCTATTCGCCAGTTTCTGTTTCACTGTCATCACATTGTCGCAAAGAGCATCAAAACCAAAACGGATGCTGATCTTTGTATTTGTTTTACAGTTTACGTGATGTTATACGCTGGGATCAACTGCTTTATACTAATAGCAATTAGCAGCAGCACCATAGGCGTACCCAAGGGGGTGGGGCAAACGGGGCAATTGCCCCCTCCTGAAGGTCCGTGCGTGCCACCTTGGCCGTGTGTGCCCCTTTGTGAATAAGGCCCGAAGGGCCATATTTCGAGAGAAAAAATGCATGATTCTTTTTTGATTTTTTAAATAAAAAAATGTTGACAATATGCCCCTCTAAAAATATAGTGGGCCAAATCCGGTGAGTTTTTTTTTTGGTGGGGGTGCCTTATGCCCCCCCCCCCCCTGATGAAAAATTGTCCCTCCTGGAGTGAATCCTGGGTACGCCACTGAGCAGCACACATGTATAGATTTAGCCGAATGATTTGCGTGACGGGCATTGGGTTCAGAGTACAAAGCTAAGCCAAGCTTGTTTCGTGTCTTCTGGACCCACCACCAACGGATGCGATACGAGATCAACGGATAATTTTGACCCCGGCCTTTTATCTAAACAGGAACGCGGAGGGTGCCGTGCCGTTACGTCTTATACATGCCGGGTAACGCTCGACACGGCCGGCCCGCGCCAGGTTCACCCCCTTCTCCGGTCAAGTGCCACTTGCCTCACCAGCACATATCATGCCACCACAGATCCCTTCTACCAGGGCTCGAACCCGGCGCTAACGGGTTATGAGCCCGTGATCTTATCCCCTCGGTTACGAGGACGGCAATGATGTCTACTTAAATTCCTGTCCCTAGATGGCACTAGCAGTAAACGCCGGAAGTTATGCTGTACCGCATAGCTTGAAGCCGAGAACTGCGGTCTGCCTAATGGGGAGGGGTAACGAGTCATTCTGGTCATCAAAAGGGGTAACCATACATTTGCAGATGAGAACCACTGTAATAGACTGTATATTTATAGTTACGAACACCATTGTAACCGGACTGTCATATTAAACATATCCACTGCCGGCTTTTCTGCAGTTTCGAAGACGAAGTGTTCTGCATGTGCGCATGCGTGCGTGCCGTGTGGCAACGTGCGTGCTAAGTGCGTTTGGTTCGTACTTACATACGTACATTCGTAGGTGCTTACTTACAGGGATGTGTCCGAATGCTTACTTGCGTGAATGTGTTCGTGCCTTTTGTGAATTTAGGTACAAATATGATTACAATATCATTCCCATCCGACATTAAAACCTGCGAGTGCGGGTGGCATGCTGCGAGGAAGACCAAGGATCATTGGAGACAGATGGGAAAGCATTCAGTACTTTTGTTAACTTACTTGTCTGGTTCAAGAAATATGTGTTTTGTCTGTTCCTGTTTATAGATTCAGCACGGAGAAGTACAACATGATGTATTTGGATAACAAGTTTTCTCACTTGACCAACACATCTTTAAACAAACTAGGACCAGCCTACTTCGTTGAAAAGGAACGCATCGGTGCAGGTCAGTATCGAAACATTATTGGCTATCCGATATTCGACCACGATTTGAGTCACATCATATCTCAGAAAATAATTATATATTGTGTAGGATAAAATAATGAAGGAAGTGAATTATTTCGCCAAATGACCGACTCCGTGATCACCATTGCTCCAGTCATACAGACCACCGAGCTGTTTAACTTTCTCGCCAGTGTGTCTGCCGCCAGCGGTCAGTTCCCATACTCTTATTCGCCTGCCTTTCTACAGGGAGCAAGTGGACGCTGTCACAGCTGCGGCACTACTTCCACCAGATGGGCGTCGAGGACTGGCTGCTGTGGCAGCGGGTCAACACCATCATCTCCCTGACCGTCCTCAGCCACATCCAGGACGTGCCCGTCACCAGAAACTGCTACGAACTATACGGATTCGATATCCTGGTACGTGCTGCCTTGAAACGATGGGTCCGAGAGGAAGTATCTATTTGTTAAAAAATAGCTACAAAAGTACTGACAAATACACAGCCGTGATCCGAATTAAAAAATAGCGGGAAAACATAAAAGTGACACACATTTTCAACGCTATAAATTTTTTTTGGACGCCAACCTTTAACTGTTGATGTTGTTAGACAATAACTTGGTATTTAAATATTTTGTAACGTTGACTTCCTTCTTGGTGAGTAAGCGATATTTTGCATTTTGCTATTTTCCGTTAGTAACTGATCGTGTGCCGTCTGTGGCCGTTTTGACTGACCGGTGCGTCCGTGTCGGTGTGTGTCCGTTCAGATCGACTCGGACCTGCGGCCCTGGCTGATGGAGGTGAACCTGAGTCCGTCGCTGACCGCCGACAGCGACGTCGACATCTACGTCAAGAAGCCGCTGCTGAACGACCTGTTTGACCTGATCGGGCTGCCGACCTCGCTGAACGACCCGACCATCTCGCCACAGTGGCCCGTGCCGGATGAGAAGCTCTTCACAAGGTCTGGCACGATAGTAACGGCTGCACTTAGTTTGGTCACACAGGGCCAGAGATTGCTACTTTGTGACACGGCCAGATATTGTTATTGTGCTCCTTAAAGCACAATAAGTGAAACAGAAACGGGTTTGATAGGGAATGAGATGACATATTTTCACGAAGCATATATTGAAAGACGATTTACTGCATGACTATGCTTTTTTAAGTGAAATCGATATCAAGTGACGCGTTTTAATTCCAAAGCTTTACATTATAATGAATAGGTACACATGAGAAGGACTTTGTTCAGCAAATGTGATAAAGCCGCAATTAGGTCGCTCCTATTGCGTTATTATTGCGTTAGTGTGTTCAAGTCACACATTGGGTGCTCACAAAACTAAACGGTGAATTGAAGTTGTTCAAACATGTATTGTATATTGCGTATGTTTCTAGATATGCCATTGAATTTGGCTAATGACGAAGCTTAATGTGACTATACTGAAGGTTTGTATAGGTTGCTTTAACGGGGATCGTACTATTATACAATAATCAATTATGCAAACGATCCCACGCACGACACACTTTTTCCTTCGCAGACCTAAGACGGTACAGGATATCCGTGAGCAGAACGCTGCCCGGCGGCGGAAAAAGGAGAGAGAGGCGGAGGAGCAGCAGGCGCAGGCTGCCCCGAAGGAGCCCAGCGCTCTCTCCGTTCGCCAGAAGCGGCCGAAGAGCCGGGTCCCGTCGGAGCAGCCGGACGACGCGGCCAACGCCAGCGACACGGACACCTGGATCGACTCGGGGCGCCACCTGTCGGACGACTGTCTGAAGGTGATCTACAGCTCGGACCGGCAGATGTCGTCCGGCTCGGTGGCGCCAGACTGCTGGCGCCAGACGGACGGCGCCAGCACGCCGCGCTCGGACACCACGTGCGCCGGCTCCGAGCCCGGTCTCGTGGAGGACCCGTGCGGTGCGTGCGGCGCCGCTGGAGGCTCGGACCAGGAGCGCAACGCGTGCGGCGCCAACTCGTGGACGGAGGTGCGGTCGCGCCGCTGCGTATCGCGCGAGAGCAGCGAGGTGCTGCTGCGCACGGCCGCCTCCCGGTCGCAGCAGGCCGGCAGCGAGGCCCGGGTGACGCGGCGTGGCTCGGCCCGGGCGGCCTCTGTAGATGATCTGCTCAGTAACCCGGCCGCCATCAAGTGGGGCAAAAGTTCGAACACGCTGGAGAGTAGTGGCCTGGATGTTCGCAGGCGTAAATCCAAGGACAAGTTCAGAAGGGAGGACGGTGCCGGTGGGAAGCATCACAGGTCCAGAAAGCCGCCTTCTGATGATGGGAGTCGATCGCGAGGAAAACGGACCTCGAGTGTCACCACTATCAACAGCGATCAAACGCTCAGCTCCAACGCTCACCCGGATTCCAGCACGAACTCCAACGCCGCGACGGACGCGAACCAGCGAGGCTTGCAGATCTCAACTCTCAAGGGTCTGGAGAAGCCGGACCCGAAGATACCGCTCAAAGTGCGCTCGTTCTTGGACAAACTCCGCGCGGAGAAGGAGAGCTGTCAGGCTCGCGCGCTTGAGAGCAGCCGGTCCGAGCGGCACGCGCGCCGGACGCGACGCAACAAGCGCAACCCGTTCTGGGGCGGCGAGGAGTCGGGCGGCCAGTCGATGGCCTCGGCGGTGACGGTGCTGGTCAACGAACTGGGCATCATCACCACGCTGCGGCCGGTCAGCAACAGCCTGCCGTCGTACCTCACCTGCCAGACGCACTACCTGGTGCCCAAGGGGCCGCAGCCGGCTCCCGCTACGCCCTGGGTCAAACTGTCGCAGACCAAGCCGGCCGCCGAGCCGCTTTGCGGCAATCCAGGCGGCGAGGAGCGGGAGATGCTGATGCTGGCCTACAACTGGCACGCGTTCCACAACAAGTGGGGCAATGGTCGCGACTGGCGGTTCGCGCCGCCCAAAGTCGGAGGCTGGTACCGCACGTTCCCCTTCAACGGCGAGACGCGACACGCCTGCGAAGACCCGGTCGACAGCAAGGCCATCGTCAACGAGGTGTCGGCGTACCTGAGGTTCGCTCGCAAGCTCGCCCTGCAGGCTCCTGTATACGACCCTGAAGCGCTGACACGGCAGTTCAAGACCAAGTATTGTCGTCATAGCGAGCTGTGGATGCCATGCATGTAGGACTGGTAATGTGAGACCTTGGAGAGTTTAGCGATATTGCGCCGTTTGTTTAGTAGACGTGCTGAGTAGCGATACAGGAAGCATAGACGAGACGGCCCTTTGTAGGGACTTACTGCATTTTCTTAATAGACTGTAAGAGTCTAAGAGCGCAGGTGTGATGCTGTACTATCTTGACATTTATTAAGAAATAAGTAATTGATTAACATCCCAGAACTTCTTTGTGAACTATTCCCTCTTTCTAGCAGCTGAACACTTAGCTAAGTTTTACATTTACAAAATATAACTAGACTTTTGCGCAGTTCAATGCATTTATATGCAGAACAGTGAACGCTGCTTACTTAGCGAGGTGTATTTTGCTATGTCTTCATGTCTGGTGTAATTCAAATATTATATTCGATTTTCCTGTCAAATTTGTTGATGCAGTCGCTTCCGATTGTCACTTCTCTTCCATATACTCCACCTGTTCCTCCCGGATACACAACACTGAATAAACAGTTACATATTGTTCGTATCTTAATTATTAATTAACTCTAGTTGAGGAAAATATGAACAACGGCTTAGCTTGAACGCTCAAATACGACGCGATCGGAGGGCTTATTTTCATTACGTTTCTGGCTGAATGTTTTATTTCAATCAATGTTTACTTTGTTTTCCAACACCGAGCTTCAACCGCTGGCGGATCGATAATAGGTAGCTAAAGAAGCTGGTTTAGGGCAAATATAAAAGTGCTGCATTAAATAAATAAAAAATCATCATATTTCGCTTCCTTGTGCACTACGGACTGATTCAAATCAAATGCTTCGTTGTAAAGAGTGGCTTAGATATGCTTTAAAGGAAATAGTTCACCTTCAACATTAGTTTTAAACTGAGATAGCAGTTTTGTAGCCCGTGTTAGGAAACCCCTATCTGCAAGTTTTCTTGACTGAAAAGACTCTCCAGCCGAATATATTTGCGTTTTTGGCGAAGGAATGCGGTGCTGGCGAAAGAATGTTGTACTGGTTCTAGCCCGGGCAGAGGCTATACCATCAGCCAATCAGCTTGCAGCTGGTGCTAGCAAGCGATTGCCGGCCGCCGGTTGGCACATCTCCAATGCGAGTCTATCTTTACGCGACTACTTTCGAATCTGATTGGCTGAACCATTGTTTACATTCGCGTGACGTCAGGACTCTGACTCAGAGAGTATGCATATAGTTTTGATAAACAATACCAATTTACGGCCTTCTGTCCTGAATCGGCGCGGTATAAGGCCATTTTTGACAATATAAAAATAAATTGTATTAAAAAATATAATCAAATCGTGTTTGGTAAAAAAAATTCCAAGGTGAACTATTTCCTTTAAAGGGAAATAATGACCTTTTTCCACTAAAATGGAGTTAGCACTTGAAATCGCCAGACGAGACCAAAATATATTGTAAATTCATCACATTTTGCATGAAAACTTTCCTACCGAAAGATATTTCAAGTTAAAGTTGATAAGCGTTCCACACTTTTAACGACCGGTACTTGCACTATTTCTGACCCTTTGTCAAGTACTTTTGGTCCTCATCAAACTGCGGGGTTTGACCGTATTGTTTTTTACGCAATGGAGTGGAAAATATATTGTGCGTTCTGCTTGTTTATTTCACTTTAAAAGACACATCCGCTACCAAAACGGCTATTCTGTGTTTCGTGTCAAGTTGTTCCTAAATACGCAGGAATATATGTAAACATGCATGCAATACATTCACATCATATCAGCACTCAATCTGCGAGATCATACACACAACACATCGTAGCATGCAGGAGAGCTCAATCGGCGCGTTCCCGTTCCCATAGGTATTCCTTCAGGTCGCGTTTAAATGCCGGGCAGCTAAGGCAGCGCAGATCAGACGGCAGCTCGTTGAAGTCCGACACAGCGGTGAACAAGAAGCGCCGCCGTCCGCTCTCCGATCGAATGGCGGGCGTCAGGAGTCTGTTACTCTGTCGGGTGTCCCTTCCATGCACACTCTGCCTAGTAACTAAATATCTGGCGAGGTGCTGTGGCTCAGAGGTTACCAGCATCTTTCTCACTAGTACCAGGTAGTGATACATATACATGCTGTCTGCAGTGAGCCAACCCAGGTCGTCAATAACATCGCTGACATGATCGTACTTCCTACGACCGGAGCTCAGAGGTTGTTGTGATTATATGCCCGGCGATCTTCTAAAACTAACAGCGATTGGAAAAAGTGGCAATAAAATCGGAAGCTCATCGATGCACATCAACGCGGCATAGTTAGTGGTTGCGACCCTCAATTTTTGAAAATCGATTCATTTGTTTTCAACATAAGGAGTTGTGTATAGTTTGTCTGTGGCTGTATATAACACTATGCTTTATTTTATCATGACAAATAATAATTTTTCCCAAAAAAACTAACGAACAATAACACAAAACTGGCAATTAAATCAGAAGCTCATCGATGCACATCGACGGCGACCCATTTAGCGTCGGCGATTTGTTTACAAAGTCATTGTCATGCTTCTCGGCGCACTTAACCATTTGTGGCGAGTTGTTCCTGGTTATATGCTGAGAAGCGGGTATCATCAAAGGCTATCATCCCATATTCCCGTTTAGTATACCCAAGTCCCGTAGCAAGCTTCGTTAATGACGTAACTGGTGCCATTCTTGTGTAGCATTGCACAATATATCTGATTGTGAGTTGAAAGTTAATTAAAGACTTATTATTTTTTTTATAAAGTTTTAATTTTCTTGTTAATCATTATTAAAGGTATTTTATCACTGTATTTCATAGAAGTGGACACTTCAGAAACCTATGACGTAATAATATTGTATCCAATATGCAGTTCCCGCGCCTTTTGCTACTGTGGCGCAGTGCCGAGTGCTTTGCGAATACTTTTTTGCCTGGGGTTCAAATAATTACACGCCCTTATTTCATTCGAGTTGGTATAGTTTGCATGTTGTTATTCATGAGTTATGCTGATAGTCATGCATCAATGCAGAATTCACGACTGCATCAGCAGTGGACCGCAGCAGATCAGGTGTCAATGTTAGGCAGTGGCGGCGGATAAGGGGGCGGGGCTGCTGCCCCTCCCCCCAGACAATAAGTGTGTGTGTGTGTGTGTGTGTGTGTGTGTGTGTGTGTGTGTGTGTGTGTGTGTGGGTGTGCGTGTGCGTGTGCGTGTGCGTGTGCGTGTGCGTGTGCGTGTGCGTGCGCGTGCGCGTGCGCGTGCGCGTGCGCGTGTGGGTGTGCGTGTGCGTGTGCGTGTGTGTGTGTGTGTGTGGGGGGAAGACATATGATTTTGCCCCCCCCATAAATTTGTAAGAGGGCCCTCCAAGAAGTTGGTTTGATTTTGTTTTGGACTGAAACAATGACTCAGGGCCCCGATGTGCCCCGAGCCAGCCTGAGGGGCCCTCTAAGGCCGACACAAGGCCCTCGGTCGGCCTGGGGGCCCTCGGAAGGCCTGAGACTTCGCCATGGGCCTGTCCGACGTTTTTTGCGACCATTTAGATCAGTGGCGGATCCAGGGGGGGGGGGGGTTACGGGGGTCATGACCCCCCCCCCTGGGTCATGGGGCACCACCGCGCCATGGGGGCACCACCGCACCAGGGGTACCTCCAAAATAAAGCAAACCAAAAAAAAATCCGCGCCGCTACGCGGCGCAAATCATTCAGTGTTCTTTGAACCAAGGGTACCACCGCGCCGGTGTACCAGGGGCACCACCGCGCCGGTGAACCAAGGACACCACCAGGGTGTGCCAGGGGCACAATCGTGACGGTAGGCGGCACTGTGGGGCGAGGGGAGACACCGGGGAACTGTGCCTCTTGAATCCAGGTGGGAAAACAATGGTCTGGGGCCGCCATGAAATCACAATCATTGGTCGCTGAAGAAAAAAATCGCGAAATCATGCTAAATTAAAATTGCTAAATTACGCAAAAAAGTCCCTTCATGCCTCCCGTCCCTTGGGCTATGAAGGGGCACCAACGTGCCTTTATACCAGAGGTAACAACGTATCGGACTCGAGAGGCCCTGAGGGCCCCCTTGGGTTGATACATATAGATTATAGAACCTTTCGATTTTTTAGGGCCTAGTTATCCAGACAAAAACAAAATAAAGCAAACAATTCCGCGCCGCTACGCGGCGCAAATCAATCGGTGTTCTTTTCCCGTACAAAAGGGTCTAATATAGACTGTACACACTGGCGGCCGCAGGGGAGGGAGATATGGGGGCCATGGCCCTACATTTGGCCTTAAATGGGGGGGGGGGGGGGCACATGTCTTTTGACACCACCTTTTGCTCCAGACAAATTGCCTCGTTTTGACTGGTTCAAATGCTGGTTCCAATAGCAAAAATTAGTTCTCCAACCCGCTCAAAACCTCAAATTGTGGCGCCTCTTCGCGGCGCAATAATAGTTTATCGCGTGCATACGATTTACTGCTCGTAAAAAAACGGCATCCAACTCCCCTCCCCCTGGCCTGGTCACGAACCTCGATTTCCCTCTTGGTCAATTCTCCATCAGCCGTCTGAGGGCCGGTCTTGACTGTACAAATAATATATTTTAGCACCATCCGCGGCACTTTAAATGATAGAAAGGGTACGACTGATATTGCAAATACCTATAGCCAACGTTGTCAATTAAAACAAAAATGCTGAAATAGGGGCACCCTCAAAATATACTGGACCAAATCCGTTGAGTTTTCAGATTTGGGTATAGGTAGGGACACCACTGCAATTGATGACCCCCCCTTGAAGATTTTCTGGATCCGCCCCTGATTTAGGGGTTCTGAAAAATATAGTGGCCTAAATCCGAGGAGATACCATTTCGCGCAACAACAAAAAATGGGGGGGGGGGGGCGCTTTGGCCGAGGAGGCCCCCCGGGTTTCTTTGCCCCCCCCCCCCATCCGAAAATACGATCCGCCGCCACTGATGTTAGGTCAATTCCAGTCGTGTGGTGGCCCCGATGCCCCCCTAAATACGCCCCTGGAAGGATGTGTATAATTTAATTCAACGGTGCTAAATTAAAGGTGTGTACACAATGATAGGTATGTCGGGCATTTCATGACGTCCATTTCTTCTCACGGGCTACCGACATGTCCAATATGTTTCACATGATATACATTATTTGAGAGCATATCAATATCAGAGTCAGGCACGTAGCCAGGATTTCGTCCAGGGGGGGGGGGGCGGCGGTGCCTCGAAAGGGTCCCTTCCCGAGCGTTGAAAGGGCCCCTTCCCGAGCGTTGAAAGGGCCCCTTCCCAAGCGTTGAAAGGCCCCCCCAAAAAAAACGCATGAAAAGGCACGTTACAAGGCTGGAAAATACAGTATGGCAGGTATGGCATGGGCCATATCAACGTTTAGGAGCTGGAGTTAGCAAACTGCCACATCAACTTTGGAACCAGCGACACGAATTTGGAATCAGCTATACTAACTTGGAATATTTTTTTTAAGCTCAAGACCTGGAACTCTTAAAAAATTGCGCCGCGGAGCTGCGCGAAAATTTTGAGTATTATGCCCTGGGTTGCTTTCTCATCAATGCGTCGCATTGCGTATGGTGCGGACCTCTAAAATTGCTATATTGTACGTTTAAAAGTGCGAGGAAAAGGTGCTAAAATGAACTATTTTGCCCAATAATATAGGAAAGTAGCAACATAACACATAAATGCGCCGAGAAACTGACCGAATTTTTTCCTAACCCGCATATAATTGAATTTGTAGTTAAATTGCGCCGCGGAGTGGCGCGAAAATTTTGAGTTTGATTCCCTGTACAACTGTATTCTTGCTGTTGAAAGGCCCAAGGTCCCTTCAGATCGTCTAGGGGCCCCTCTGACCTTTTTCTACGCCCTTCCGACCTGTTCAGGGACTCATCTGGGATCCGCGAAGCGAAAAGACATGATGTGGAGTGGGTGATATATATATATATATATATATATATATATATATATATATATATATATATATATATATATATATATATATATATATATAATATACAAAGAGGGCTTACTCTACAGGAAAAAATAAAATCGGATCTTTCGGGTATATTGTAGCACCCTGACGAAGGGTGTTACAATATACGCGAAAGCTCCGCTTTTAATATTGTTATTGTGGAGTAAGTCCTCTTTGTATTTAATTTTCATCTGCGATCTCTACGTGCTTTGACCCTTCCGGTCTCACCAGAGACTCCTCTGACCTTCCAATAAGCCCCTCTTGTGTGTCAAGGGGCCCATTCGGCCTGTTCAGAGGTCCTTCCGACCTGGCCAGGGACTGCACTGGCTGCTTTGTCGCCCTGCCGACATGCTCAGGGGCAGGGGCGGCGGATTGCGGGGCACAGGGTATCCAAAATCCGCCCCCCCCTCAAATGAAAATCCTGGGGAGGGGAAGGGTCATGTTGCCCCAGATTAAGCAGGCTAAAATCTGGGGGGGGGGGGGGGCAAAATTACCCTTTGCCCCCAGGATTTTCGACTGGGGGGAATTTTGGGTACCCTGCCTCCGCAATCCGCCGCCCCTGCTCAGGGGCCCCTCCGACCTGCCCAGGGGCCCCTCCAGTCTGGCTAGGAACTCATCCGGCATGTTCAAGAGGCCTTCCGACCGGCCCAGGGACCCTTTCGGTCTAGCCAGGGTCCCTCTGACTTGCCCAGGAGCCCCTCCGATCGGCCCAGCGACTCTTCTGGTCGGCCTGCGCTGGCTGCTTTGTCGTCCTTGCCGACATGCTCAAGGGGCCCTCCGACCTACCCTGGAGCCCCTCCGTGCTGGCCAGGGGCCACTTCGGCATGTTCAGGAGCCCTTCTTACCCGCCCAGGGGTCCTTTCGGTCTGATCAGGGGCTCCTCCGATCTGCGCAGGGGCCCTTTTAACTTTCCAGGGGCCCTCTGGTCTCTCCAGGGGCACTTTAACCTTCTAGGGGGCCCTTCCGACCTAGCAAGGGACTGCGCTGGCTGCTTTGTCGCCTTGCGACATGCTCCGAGGGCCCTCCGACCTGCCCTGGGGCCCCTCCGTGCTGGCTAGGGGCTCATTCGGCATGTTCAGGGGCCCTTCTGACCCACCTAGGGGCCCTTTCGGTCTGGTCAGGGCCCCTCTGACCTGCACAGGGGCCCTCTTAACTTCCCAGGGGCCCTCTGGTTTGTCCAGGGGCCCTCCAACCTGCTCAGGGGCCCTTATGACCTGGCAAAGGACTGCGCTGTCCGCTTTGTCGCCCTATAAACATGCTCAGGGGCCTCTCAACCTGCCCAGGGGCCCTCTGTGCTGGCTAGGGGCCCATTCGATGTGTTCAGGGGGCCCATTCGACGTGCTCAGGGGGCCCTCTGACCCGCTCAGGGGCCCTTTCGGTCTTGCCAGGGGCCCCTCTGACATGTACAGGGCTCTTTTGAACGTCCGAGGGGCACTCTGATCTCTCAGAGGGCCCTGGTGGCCCTAAAGGGCCTTGTAGTCCGCTAAACTCTCCAAAGACCACGCTTCGTGTAGTAAAGAGCCTATGATACCGCGCTTCACGCGATCTCGTCGGCACTTTTCGGCGCGCTGCGCGCGCCGAAAAGGGCCCTCGCGCGCCAAAAAGGGCCCTCCTGGCCTCTGGGGGGGGGGGGGGGGGCGCGGCCGCCCCCGCCGCCCTCCCCTTGGCTACTTGCCTGATCAGAGTCATAGCCGTTCCACCGGCATATGTTTTCCTATAATACTCCCGCAATTCCCTATTGATCAAGCATATCGATAGGCATCCCCTATTATATACCCTTAGCAGTATCATTAAGCTTCTAATATTACCTATCTGCTGCAGACTAGGTGCGCCCGAGGTGAGCCAGGCGCCTCGGTCACAGTCGGCTGGCGGAAGCCGTGGAAGCCGGACCGGTCGGTTGTTGGAGTCAGTGCGCCAGGTGCCAATCCGGAGGTGTTGCTACTTGCTCGATACATCGGCTCCATCATTCGGCATATCTTTCGACGTATGCGATCATTTAATTCGCCAGGTGAAAGCGTTGACCATAGTCATAGAATACCAGTGATCGTTTTTTGAAGACAAGTTTATTGAGATTTTCATATATATTTCCTATACATCGAATTTATTTGCATACAGATATCAAATATAATAATTTAGTAGCCTAATTTTGTATCCATGTAACAAGAAGATTATCTATGTAGTGTTCCGTATTTCTTTATGATCTTGATAATGCCAGCGACCAATGAGAATGAAGACATCTACCCGGAATGTTTATCAAGCAGAAGACCGCCGTGCTGAAAAATATTGCGTGGGGAGAGAGTCTTACGTGGTTTTGGCTGATCCCGACGTTTGTGTTGCGGTGGATTTGAAGTTTTATTGCTGGAGACCATTGGCACACTTTCCATTTGTAGGCACAATGATAGACATATTTCGTGGGCTTAAGAGTTTCATCAAGGTCAGCCATGTCCAGACGGATTCGACGGTGTTTCGCATTCACTACTCCCTGACGGTATTAATCCTCATCGCGTTTTCGCTTTTGGTGACAACGAGACAGTATGTTGGAAACCCGATCAACTGCATACACTCCAAGGACATTCCAGAAGATGTGATCAACACATTCTGCTGGATTCACACAACATACCATGTCCCATCTGCATTTAATCTCAAAGTGGGCAAAATGCCAGGAGACTTGGGCGAAATTGTGTATCCTGGTATTGGCAAGCCCAAAGGCCCTGGCGACGTGAAGTACATAAAATACTACCAGTGGGTCTGCTTCTGTCTATTCTTCCAGGTAAGTCATCATTCCTACTTTCCAGTGTTTTTGTTTTGCTTATAGGGAAATAATGACCTTTTGATTTTGTTAGCAACAATTTCTTAGGCTCCAGTTATATTTTTAAAATTATTTTATTTAAATTTAAGAATTAAATAAAATTATTCCCAAATTCAAAGTTGTAAGTTTGGAAGAAATACAAAACAAGTATTTCTTTACATACGTTTTATTTCATACGTTAGACCACATTTGGAGTATTGTGTACAAGCCTGGTCTCCAACATATGAGAAAGATTGCTGGTTGTTAGAAAGAGTTCAAAAAAGGGCAACAAAAATGATTAATTGTCTTGGTAGTTTACCTTATGAAGATAGATTAAGGAAATTGGGTATGTTTTCACTTAGATATAGAAGGCTAAGAGGAGATCTAATTGAAGTCTTCAAATTTGTAAATAGTCAGCATTCTGGATATTTAAAGGGTATGTTTGAGTTCAATAGGGAAAATCGAGGTAGAGGTCATCAGCATAAACTCATTATGAAACAAAGTAGGACTAGGCTACGACAGTCATTTTTCAGTAGAAGGGTTGTAGGACATTGGAATATGCTACCAGGGGATGTCGCTGATGCAGTGACACTTGCTTCCTTCAAAATTAGATTAGATAAATACTTTACAGAGAAGGGATTAGTTCATAAATACTCGTGGGATTAGCCTTCTTTTATGCAGGTAGAGTAAGGTGATTTGAAGGGGCGAGACTGGTGGAGGGGGGGGGATGGGGGGGGGGGGGGTGCAACCTCGGATGGGCCCAAGAGGCTCTTTGTTGCACTTTTCTTTTATGTCTTTATGTCTTTAAGTACCTTGTGTACATCATGAAGGTCATTGACAAATTCGTCCTTCCCTACCATTGTTAA
This sequence comes from Chirona hameri, assembly GCA_036785665.1. NCBI lineage: Eukaryota > Metazoa > Arthropoda > Thecostraca > Balanomorpha > Balanidae > Chirona > Chirona hameri. The sequence continues at coordinate 73,636 of JAXIVJ010002327.1, forward strand.
CATCGAGTGCGGCATTTGTGGAGCCTCTGTGACATTTCCGATCAAACTGAGCGCTGCTCGGACACCCGCTAGTAGCGCTTTCGTTCTCCATGGCAACCAGGCGTCAGCCAATCAAAAGCCAGAAAGGGAATACGTTCTGGCTTTTCATTGGCTCACGCCTGGTTGCCATGGAGAACGAAAGCGCTACTAGCGTGCGTTCGAGCAGCGCTCTGATCCGTGAAGCAATCCGTGAAGTATCCGTGATGCATGACTGACTATCAGTATAAGTATAAGTCATGAATAACAACAACATGCAAACTATACCAACTCGAATAAAATAAGAGCGGAATGAATTGAACCCCAGGCAAGCTAGTATTCGCAAAGCACTCGGCACTGCGCCACAATGGCAAAAGGTGAGGGAAATGCATATTGGATACAATATTATTACGTCACTAGTTTCTGAAGTGTCAACTACTATGAAATACAGTGATAAAATACCTTTAATAATGATTAACAAGAAAATTCAAACTTAAAAACAATCATTTGAATAAGTCTTTAATTAGCTTTCAACTCGAAATCAGATATATTTTGCAATGCTACACAAGAATGGCACCAATGACGTCATTAACAAAGCCTGCTACGGGACTTGGGTATACTAATCAGGAACAACTCGCCAAGTGCGCCGAGATGGTTAAGTGCGCCGAGAAGCATGACAATGACTTTGTAAACAAATCGCCGACGCTAAATAGGTCGCCGTCGATGTGCATCGATGAGCTTCTGATTTAATTGCCAGTTTTGTGTTATTGTTCGTTAGTTTTTTTGGGAAAAAATATTATTTTTCATGATAAAATAAAGCATAGTGTTATATACAGCCACAGACAAACTATACACAACTCCTAATGTTGAAAACAAATGAATCGAATTGCAAAAATTGAGGGTCGCAACCACTAACTATGCCGCGTTGATGTGCATCGATGAGCTTCCGATTTTATTGCCACTTTTTCCAATCGCTGTTAGTTTTAGAAGATCGCCGGGCATATAATCACAACAAGCAGAACGCACAATATATTTTCCACTCCATTGCGTAAAAAAATAATACGGGAAAAGCCCGCAGTTTGATGAGGACCAAAAGTACTTGACAAAAGGTCAGAAATAGTGCAAGTACCGGTCGTTAAAAGTGTGGAACGCTTATCAACTTTAACTTGAAATATCTTTCGGTAGGAAAGTTTTCATGCAAAATGTGATGAATTTACAATATATTTTGATCTCGTCTGGCGATTTCAAGTGCTAACTCCATTTTAGTGGAAAAAGGTCATTATTTCCCTTTAACGAAGCAATGCTATCATTTCAGAACAATGGAATGACCACCGGGCTAAAGCTGTGCACGACTATGCGCATGCACCATCTACCATAACGCATCTAGGGCCGCCATAACGCGGTTACATTCAGGGGGGTCCGCTCCGCCTCTTTAACATGGGCAAAAGTGCGACAAAAATTAGCAGCGCCCGCAGCTCGGCCGTGTTCATGTATCCTCATGAGCCAGATTTTACTGCTGACAGCTTCTTGACCAATCAGCGTGAGCCATTCTCGACGCTCATTGGTCGACGGCTGATGACGAGAAGGTGGGTCAGAATAGCCGAACATCATTTGCTTACGTAGCGTTAGTTGCATGGTGCCGTGCGGAGGGCATGGGTGTCTAGGATTCTTTTTTTCTAGTTAAGAGGAAATGTTGAGAGATATTAAAATGTTTATGTGAAAGGTCAATTAATTCCGATTCTATTGATCTAATCAGATTTTCACACAACTGGTTAAAAAGGATAATAATATATCCGTTTGTGTAGGTACTTTGCCAATAACTATCAGTGGGTATTATTAGTGTCAGCTCTTGTTGCAGCAAGTTAGTTTTACTTATCAGGTTGACTTGGTGCAAATTTAACTTAGCCATAATTTATGTCGCATGATTTAAATTCAGACTGTTTGAGTGTTATCGCTGTTTGAGTATATGGTGTGGTCCGGTCGGCCGGCGTGAATCACAAGACGGTCAACTTTGTCGGCCCATAATTTAAAGGAAATAGTTCACCTTGGATTTTTTTTACCAAACACGATTTGATTATATTTTTTAATACAATTTCTTTTTATGTTGTCAAAAATGGCCTTATATCGCGCCGATTCAGGACATAAGGTCGTAAATTTGTATTGCTAATCAAAACTATATGCATACTCTCTGAGTCAGAGTCCTGACGTCACGCGAATGTAAAAAAATGGTTCAGCCAATCAGATTCGAAAGTATTGGATATAAGGTATTGGAAGTAAGGATAGACTCTCGCATTGGAGATGTGCCAACCGGCGGCCGGCGTTCGCTTGCTAGCACCAGCTGCAAGCTGATTGGCTGATGGTATAGCCTCTGCCCGGGCAACATTAAGCCCGGGCACCAGTACAACATTCTTTCGCCAGCACCGCATTCCTTCGCCAAAAAATCAAATATTTTCGGCTGGAAAGTCTTTTCAGTCAAGAAAACTTGCAGATAGGGGTTTCCCAACACGGGCTACAAAACTGCTATCTCAGTTTAAAACTAATGTTGAAGGTGAACTATTTCCTTTAAATAGTTTGTGTCGGATGACAATTTTCTCAACGGCATCTGATATATTGCTCAATTTGTGACAGAAAGATATATTAAGTTAACAATCGGCTGGTCTACGAAGAAACCAAGCGACAAAAAACGGCAGCGCGTGTTAACGTTGCGTACGGCAGCCGGACGGAATCACCGGCCGGTCAACTTGGCCGGCCCATAATCTAAATAGCTTGAGTTGGATTGCAATTTTATCAACGGCATCCGATCCATCACTTAATTTGTGGCAGATAGCTATCTTAAAGGGAATGTTTCACCTTTCTGGAAGTTGTCAAATATACGCTGGTTGTAGTCTAAAATATGAAGTAAGTGCTGCAAAAAAAACGATGGTGATATTTTTCTCTCTCGAAAAGTCACTTAACTTTATACAAATTAAGGTTTTAAATTTGGGATGATGTCATTATTGAGCTATAGACCGCCGCTGATTGGCTGACTAAGTGGGTTTGGCTGACAAAGTGGCTGTCAGCCAATCAGCGGCGGCACTAGTCTAGACCCCATTTTGCAAATGATAAATTAAATTGCTTAAAAACGGCTAAGTTTTTGGGAAATGACCTTAGTATTTTCGACATTTCAATAACGGCCAAAGATAATGGCTATCTCAGTTAAAAAACAATACAAAGGTAAAACATTCCTTTTAAGTTTAACAATCGGCCGACAAACGAAGGAACCGAACGAAAAAAAACGAGAGGAACGTGTGTGTTGGCGTTATGTACGGCCATGGGCGTCGGAGACGGGGGGGGGGGGGGGGGGGGCGGATTTTAACATAAGACCTATGGGCGTTGCATGGAAAGAATCGACTTAAGAACGCCTCCGCCCCCCCCCCCCCCACCCAACTTTGGGAAAGTGGCGGCGCCCTTGCGTACAGCGGCCGGCCAGAATCACTGGGCAGTGAACTTTGCCGGGCAATAGGTAACTTAAAAAGTTTTGGTCGGTTGCGATTTTCGCAACGGCATCCAATACAACGCTTAATTTGTGGTTGATAGATATCTTAAGTGTAATAATAATTACATAGCCTTGGTTGCAATCATCTCACCTTGTTGACTTACATGTGTTGCACTGATTAACAGCTTTTGCCCTTGGTTGCAATCATCTCGCCCTGTTGACTAAAATGTGCTGCGCTGATTAACAGCTTTTGCATAATGTAACATAAGTTGGTATGATGGTATTGGCTGGATAGTTTAAAACATATTTTTACGAACATTTATATACGTCTTACTCAGGGTGCGTTCGGCTATGTGACAATACCTAGTCATACGT